>VZRO01006798.1:578946-615975 GCA_013397915.1 Daphoenositta chrysoptera
CACAGGTGGGATTTTGTTTTTTTTTTCCTCAGAGCAGCTCCCGCCGCAGTGGCACAGCTCGCTCGGTAGCGGTGCGGAGAGAAACAACAGGTTTGGGGATGCTCGCCATCTCGGCAGTAGGTGGGAGGAGTGGCGGCCGCCTCGCAAGCCCGGGCTGCGCCGCATCGTGTGGGAAAGAGCTGCACTGCTGTAGACTCGCTCCTGCGGCACGTGCTCCTGAACAGCCGGTTTTAAAGCTGCGTGCAACGCCTCGCTTCCAAAAAAATGGCTCTGGGAAGAGCTGTCGATACATCAGACATTTCTGTAAAGGTCGCGGTCCTGTTACCTTTCCTATGAGTTTGTCTTAACTTGCTTTATGCTGCTTTTCAGGGTCATGTGAGTTCCACTTTAAAGTGTTCTAGTCTGCATTGAAACATTTAATTTTGCACCTGCTTGTGGGTAGCACCAATCATCGGAACTGCAGCTGAAGGAGGGTGAAGGAATTGGGGAACGCATAGGATGCAGCTGTGGATGCAGGCAAGCAGGTGGAGAGGGGCGGCTCCCTTAGTCTGGTCCGCTTGGACCAAGCCAATTTCAACCACCTTGCAGAACACCCTCCTTTCACAAACTGCTAAGTTCAGAGCAAAAGGTCTCCAAGGGAAAGGGAAAATTAATATTTTGTTGCACCATTTGTGCTATAAAGCAAGGAGTTTGGGGCTTGGGTGACAAACACGCCCTGTGGCTTGTGGGCAGGAGAGTGTTTGTAATAGAAGAACAGCCTGGGCTCTATGCTGGAGGGTGCAAAAGACAGCAAAATCAGCACTGCCTTGGTCAAATTTTCACTTCTGTGTTCTCTTAAGGGAGGTGTAAAAGTGTCTCTCGGTCAGCCCGAGCCCCGGATTACAACAGCACTGATAAAGGACCAAGAGGTGATCCAAGTTCAAACCCAGTGGAATGCCCTACGGTCAAAATGTTGCCCTCAGCAAAATCCTGCACCAACGTAATCTCAAATCCCTCCCTTGTGGTCCATATAGGCATCCACCCACCAGCATATTCCGGGAGCCAGGCTGACCTGTGATGCACACTACCCCAAAGTGTTTCCTCATGTTTTGTCTGAGGGTGTAAAAAGCAACATCTGTTACCATCTATAGGAAGTAGCCCGATGTCGGGATCTTACACAAGCGTTTGTGCACAGATCTAGTCCCTATATGGATGAGCTGTGCTGCTCAGGGAACCACGTTCAGACCAGATCACAACTGCTCCAGAAGTGTGAGTGGGCCTGGATCAGACCCAACAGAGTCTCACCGTGGAGAACACAGAACTGATTGCTGAGCAGTGCTGCAGGAGCCACCTCGGGTCTGGGGAAGGCAGCAATGAACTACAGGAATTAATTCCCAGCTGGTGCCAGGGTAGCTCTCACGGAGACATCCAGGGAAACCTCGATCACACTCCCTTCTCTCTTCCATAGCTGGCATTTCTGAGCAGCCTGAGTCACAGAGAACAGCCTGCATGCTTTCAAAGCAAACAGAGCAGTGCAGTTGCCTTCTAGTCATACTGCATGAAACTAGAGGTTTTCAAACCTGGACCAGTACAGGATCGTGCTTCACACAAAAATCAGATCAGGGAAGTTCATTGTCCTAGGGTCACTTCTCAATGGGTAGAGTTTTTTTTTTTTAAGTTTTGGGGTTTACAAGTTAACCTCCACCACTGGTCTTTCTAGTGTTTAAAACTACCTTGAAAATATATTGTTTTCTACTGTAATAGCAGTAGAAATTGGTAAACAGTAGGTGTGTTTCTGGTGAAACGTAGTTAAGTTTTTGGACTGAGTTGAATACAGCTGTGCCTAAAAATCAGTAGAATCATCTTCAGAGTAACAAAAATATGACTAAAATGATTTCATTTACTGTTCTTTGTTTATCTTATTTTTTTAATACATAATTGTTGCATTTCAGCCAGCAAAAGTTACTGTATACATGTTAGGACAACATGTTTATGTTTAAAAATAAATTTCATTTTCTTTGAAAATACCTGCTAGACCTGAAAAATAAAGAGCATAAGCCTTTTACTGGTTACCAAGGCTTGTGAAGAAAGAAGCAGCTTCTTGCCCACGCAAGTCTTCCCCACAATGGAATTTTTTGCAGCTGCCCCAGAAGAATCTGTTGATACCCAGTGCTAGAATGGTGGAGTGACAATGACAGTGGACGGACAGGGAACATCCACCACCCTTTTTTTCACTATGTGTGAGAAAAGAATCATTGCATAAACAAAAGCAGAAAAAGAGACAACAGGCCACAATGACTGTTCAGTGCATGGAGGCAGGACTTTCCATTTCTCAAGCCAAGTACAGCACCCAGAGAAGAATTCTGTTTGGTCTTGGCTTGTTAGTACAGGAATTAGACTGAGTAGAAAAACCAAGAAAATATTCAATGCTATGGCTTTCATACTCAAATCACAGTAAGTTTAAGATGTGTCAGAAAGGTTTCCTTGATACTCAGTATGATTTTTTTTTTCTTTTTTTTATTCCAATATTTTCCAGTTCTACACCGTTGTTATTATTTTAGAAGTCCAAAAATATAGGAAAAAGTAAGTCTTGGGTTATTTTTATTTTCAATTGTGTATGTCAGAGATAGCTTTAGAACAAGCTAACATTACTGTGGTTCAGGTGTATACAACTGGTACAGTTCAGTAGTACATAAACAACTCTAAAACAAATGCACCATAGAACTTAAATTACCAAAAATAAACAATATTAAACTATGTAGAGCAGTAGGTAAAACCAATTACCTTTAGGTCTTGCACACTAAAAGAAAAATATCTAATTATGATTGAAATTATGAAGCTCTACTACAGATAATATTGAGATATATTACAAAGAAATTGAAAAGTTGTTGTCACATTTTGGTTTTGTTCCAGTGATGTACAGTTACATGAAATCTTACATCAGTTTGTCATGAAATTAACATCTGCTTACTTTAACTACAATATTTCATGAGTTTATAACTTTTGTGTATGTGTGTTTTCTAAAAATTTTTGAAAAACTTGCGTGTAAAAACATTTAAAGTAAAATAATGTTGCAGGTTGTTTACAGATTCCTTATGGATTATAGGAATAAAAGCAGTCAGGAAGCTGCAGTGTTTTTAACATTGGTAAACAAATACTGGATTAAAGTGCAACAGTCCTTCTGACAGCACACCTGCTCTGGCTGAAAGGAAATCTTTTCATCTCTGCAGAGAAGCAAAGGAAAATATCAGTGTCAGGCGTGTTTCTCTCGAAAGTCAGTGATAGCCTTCCAGAGCGTGCACAGCATTCCTCCTCTGTAAGGAAAAATCAGAAAGACACTCAGGTACAAAGATACTCCTAGCCTGAAAACCTTCCAATTTAGGTGCTTTCTGATTTTCTTGCTCTGGTTTTGATCAACGAAATTCAGTGGGAAGGCCGATCAAAGGTGAAATTCAACGTGCATTACTCAAATAGAGAACAGAGTCCTTTTCTGATTACAGGACAGGGCAATCTTTCCACTTGGCAGATGCCTGCTGTCTGGAATTCAGACTTCTGGTCCAAAGGACTTGCATAACCCACATCTGACTTCCAACATGACACAAGCTGGTGACCTGCATGATTACGTGAAATGTAGTGTTACTTACTACTTACTTACTGTAGTAGTGGTCCATGAGTAACGTTTCTGAAGTTTAATGATGATAATAAACTACTGAAAGGTTTGCTAGTTCTACTTTTTTAAATAAAAGCAAGGCTCTAATGGGATATCCAGTGTCTCCAGTTGTAAGGTAAATGCTTTACCTTTCAATTTTGCTTTCAATAGAAAAAGCTTTTTTTAAAGTTTAAACAGTATCAGCTGCTTGGCAAGAATGTATCAGCATACAAAGACATACTGGAAAGTGTTACTTATTTTAAATTAATACTACACAATGCAATAAATAGAGACTTAGTATCAGTTAGTTTTTCTTCTTACAAAGCACGGTTAGTGTAACTGTGAAGCATTACCTCAGTCTCAAACATTTCAGATCATCTCGTGTAACATAGCAGAGAACATCCGTTAAGGTATAGTCTTCAGCCAAGAACTGCAGAAAGAAGTTTAAATGAACATTTCGTTAGAAATATTATTTAAATTCCTAAGCTCATCTTCCTAGGATCATCTACCCCTGAAAACAGAAGGTTAAATTTGGGAGAAACCTAAAATTGGGCTAAAATGCAGTACATGTAACAGATTAATCCACATTGTTTCTACAAATACTTGTGAAACTACTTAAATTTCACGCTGTATACTCTGCAGTGGCATACCAGGCACAACTTGAAAGGTGTAATGCTTTTACCTCTACTCAAAACCTTTGTCAGCTGGCATTTCTATTGTTACCACTGGAATCTCAGAATCACGGCCTTCCCTGAACACAAATTAGACCCTCAGTAATACCACATTTAACCCATGAGGACATTAAAAGCATCAGTTAAGACCTACCTTTTCAAAAATGGCATCTGAATTTGATGTAATTGAACTTGGAGGAACCTTTGGTCTGATCTGTAGGAGTGATAACTACATGCAGGTATTCCTAAATTAGCTGAAATCCTCAGCACCTCTAAAGTTATGTAATTTGCTGCAGAGCAGACTGATCTACTTCAGGATATTCCACTACAGCACAGTTAGCTAAGGATGAACATGAATCCTGTATCCAGAGCATCATCAGCAGGAATGCTGCAGTGTGTAAGACACTGAAAACCCAAGAGTGTCTGTTTATCAGGATATTTTACTGCTTTTTTTATAATCAGATTTAGGAACTATTAATGGTACTGCATATTTATGAAGGCCTTCATATTCATGGCTTTTTCCTGTCCTCTGAAAACAAATTAATCTCCAGAATGTGCTAAAGTAATTTAAAAGGTTTGGTATCTTTCTAAACCGAGTCACAAAGCAGTACTGCAGCTGTGCCAGGCAGTGAACAGAATCGTTGCTACCTTGTTTATCGTGGCCTCATCAGCTCCATGAACTCTCAGCCAGTTTATGAGATCGGGGTCCTCGGTCCCTGTGCCAGGGGAACGACGATGACAGACAGACAACCCAGGAATATCTGCAACAAGCATTTTTGGGAGAAGGTTTTGTGTTGCCAAAGCAACCTCTTGTCATTTTTGACTCCTCAAGCACTTTCTTCAGTCAGCTTTCCCTTCAAGCTTGGAATTCCCATATCCCCATGCCAATTCCCAGAAAGCACACTTAATTACAATTTATAGATAGCTATACAATAACTAATAACTGTAGGAGTACAGTTGAAGTAGTGTGAACATTGACACAGATAAGATTTTTCTGCCCTCTTCTGAAAATGGCTTTACTAGTACAAGGCACATCAACTTCCCTGTCATTATTTCTACACTAAGGTTGTTCAATTAACTGAATTGTTCAGTGTAATTCATACTATTGCTGCACAGGCAATGCCTTAGACTGAGGATCAGCTGCTTTTGGGAAGCAACACTTAGAAGCACATTACACAGAAACAACAAACTGCTTTAGCACTTCCATCTTCTTCAGGGATAGACAGCAAACTTGGCTTTGCTCAGTAACCTTTGGAGCATTTGCATCTCACCAATTAGATCCTCTTGTACTTTCAGTGTAACAGTTGGAAGAGTCTGTAATTCAAGGAGCACATACCTAAACGTACTAGATTATCCTCTTTAGGAATAATATTTATTCAGTAGGATATGAGCCTTGTATTCTTCCACGTAATCACAAACAAAAATATTTAAATCGTACCATTCCTTGTACTGTGATTAACAAATCCAGTAATTTGTTTCCACAATGTACATTCTTACTTCAGAGCAAACCACACCAGAAGCAGCACAATAAAGCATCTTTGCTGAGACTGGCTCAATAAAATGAACAGATGTTTAGCTGGCACTTTCTCATCTGTAGACAGTATGAATTTTTTCCTTAAAATTTTTTCTCACTTACCTATTGGCTGTGACCTGAGCTGTAGGTTCCTGATCTCTTGATCTTTTTCTTCTATAGCTTGATGCAAGAGGACTTGAAATTCTCTCTCCTTTTGAACCAACTCCTCCAATAACCTGCGAAGTAATGGGAACAAAGCATTCATTTCCTTAAGTAGCTTCAAATTTTCAGGAAAAGAAGGATCTTATTATACTTAAACTGGAAACCTTCCTGACAAAGACAAGGACAGACTTCTTCAGCTTTCACAGGTATATTCTTTCACTGTAGATTGATTATGACCTATATCAAGATATAAACATTCATACAGAAGCCCCAAACACATCAGCCTCCACGTAAACATTCCCCCACCAAACAAGTGGAATGGCAGAAAATTTCTGTGAAATTTCTACAGCCTGTACCCTGTTTTAAACAAAACTGGAACTGAGAACAAATATCAAAGTGGTTCATAAACTAAGGGCTAAACCTTTGTAAGGAAAAATGGCAGTTCACATCTCTCCAGCAGACATTTTCAAAGGTATGGAAAGGGTAGAGCTGTGAATAAAATGTGGTGAAAACATATGGTTGCATTTCTTAAATATGGAAAATACTTTCTCAACCACACAAGAGCTGTCCCTTCCTCACACACAAGGCACTTTGTGCCTGCCCTCCTAAGCTATATTAAGAGTGAGAAAAGAGAAGGTGAAATACTTCCCTACTCCCCTAAGCAGTTACTTCTGAGAATGTCATGCAGAAGTAAATTGGAACCCATGTTTGACCTCCTTCATAACACAAACCCAGAGAGAAACCTGGAGAGATTCGGTGGCCAGCACCATTTAAGCTGATCAAAACAAAAGAGTCAAAATATAATGGAAAATTAGTATGTGAAACTGCAGTAATTTGTTCTTTTAGAAAAGTGTTTTAGTAAAATGCGGAATTTGTGAACAATATGTTGTTGGGAACTTGGTCAGAAATTGAACATGGAGAGCACACTCATAAACATATGATTGACTTCTGAGTCTTCAGAAGTTCTGCCTTTAAAGGATTGCAGCACCTTCATCCCTTTCTTGAAACCTCTGCCAGCCTGAAAACTATGCAATAACTGTTCCATTTCAGCATGTTTCCTTTTATTTATTCACGTATTCAAATTTTTTGTGAATTTATACCAGTTGAGCACTGCAACTTTTTTTGGGGGACACCGAACAACAGGAATTCATTTTGCAGAAAATGTGCTACAAAAGCCCCTTACCTGCCTCTGCACAGGGGTGAACTGAATCCCATCTGACTGCTTTGTAAAAACATCGAGCCTTACTTTTAGCTTGCATGCAGGCCTAGCAGCAGCATATTTGCACTTCAGTGCTTCCACACCTGAGCTAATAATCCTTAACAAGTCCACCCTGCCCAGGCACAGAGCTGCTTTGTGCATCTACACAACTCCACAGCTTGGTTATTCTCAGTGCAGACTCATATTCTGTCCAGACAGGTCACATTTTAGTTAAATTACTCTTTGTCTATCTATTCTGGTTGAAAAAGACCTTCAGGGCCATTATTTTCTCCTGATAACTGCTTGCTGCTTATGCCAATAAAGCTTTTATAGATATTTAAACAATTGTCTGTATTATTTATCTCAAAATTTCTTCATGAATGACTGGATGGGATTGTTTGGCCAAACGCTTTGCATTTGAGAAATTTACAGAAGCTAAGTGTTAGCAAAAATGTACCTCCTCAAACTGATCACTTCTGAGGCTATTCCCCACCATAAACTTGTGAAGTAAAGTGAGTAAATCTAAAATATTCATATATTTCTTTAAGTATATCAGTAAGAAAATCAGAATATTCTAAGTGGCCACAAGTAAAAAAATTAATTGTAATATAAGAACCCAAAAATACCGATACTTTATTAAAAACAATACAGTCTAATGAATTACTCTAACTATGGCAAACTTCTTGGACACATTTAAAAGTAAAGTGCAGTTTAACATTTTAATTTCAATTGGAACTGCAGCCCTAAAGAATGTTCTACCAGCATAACAACTGTCTTATTGAAGACAGGTTCTCTTTCTATCAAGGTCACATTCAAAATTTACTGAGGTCAGTAGGAAATCCAATGTCATAAATCAGATGCTTCAAAAGCTAAGTATCTACTTTAACCAGACTATTTGGTATATTTTAATGAAAAGAAAACAAAATATATAGAAGATAATTTGGATTAAATAATGGAGACAGATTTTTTTCTCTGACTTTTCTTAAAAGAACAACAAAACCTCAAAGAATCACTTTTCAGGTTTAAAGTGCAAGACATATTTTTGAAAAAATAAAATATCCAAGTTTCTGGCTCATTTCTTCTTTTAAACAAAACACCGATTTCCCCCATCTTTCTTTGATGAAAAGGACTTATTTAATAAAAAGGTAATGGCTGCTGGTAAGGACAGATCCTGCTTGCAGGAATTTCTGTGCACAAAACAAGTCTGCAGCAGTTTCCTTGTGGAGTTTCTGTGTGGCTGTCTATTAGCTTGAGCTCACTCTCTGAGAATAGCTAGAGAAAAGAACAGCAAGTTCAGTCTTAATGGAAACAAACCATAACACCATTCATCAGCCATACAGAACACACCAAAGAGAGAAAAAGCAGAAGTTTGGCAGCAAGTCAGGTTTTTTCAGACCTTCCTTGAAAGGGCACCTGAAATCAAGACTGACCTTAACTTGCATCACAATGTTTTTGTTGAAACTAATAAAACTGTGTAAGTGATCAGCCAGAGCTAAACAAGGATCATCATTAAAGGAACGACTTACACTGCTATGGAACTTTGGCACTGTCATTACTATTCCAGCATCTGTATTTTGAAAGCTGACCAACACATCCTGCTGTAAGCAGGCTGCAGCCCCTGTCTCCTGCTGTCCAGACTTACCTGTTGGTCTCTAATTTTAGCCTGCCCAGCTGGACACTCAGTGACCTGTGAGCAGCCTGGGAGTCGTGGGACACCGTGGAGCTGAGTGTGCTCACACCTGAGGTAGCTACTGCATCTTCCAAGACAATGCAAGGCTGCTGGATGGTTTGATTCTGAGGCTGCTCGTCTTGATCTTCAACTTCTATGTCATCTTGATCGGCTGTATCACTTTCAGATGCAAGGCTAAAATGTGGCCTCAATTCTGTTAAAATATAAGCAAAAGAAAAAACAGCAAAGATGTTAAACATTAGTTAAATATTAAAACAAAAGCAGGCCCAAGTGACTATTTACAGATCATCCTATAGGTTTGGTTACACCAGACCTGAAATTTCTGTAACAGGAGAACAGATATTTTCTAGGGTTTTAAGATCACTCAAAACATAACAGCACCTTGGTTTATGCAGATTGTTATTCTGCCTATCGAATGTTCAACAGCTGTAAAAAACAAACATCTGGATAAATATGATTCCAGATTTGGCTACCATTTCATGTCAAATTGTGCTGAAGTATTATGTACAGCAGTCTCTTTTGCTTAATTCCATTCTCAGCAGTTTGCATTTTCTTATGTGTCTGACTTGAAACATTTTATTAAACAAATAACCTTTATTTCTTTGATATCCAGCTATTCCTGCTGTTGCTGTTCAGGCATATTTAGCATTCTATCATTATAAAAATACCACGTACACCAAAAAATTGCATCCAAAGATAGAGAGGAAATTACAAAAAGGCCCCTCTCCAAACAACTGAAAGCAGCACACTTCCCTTCCACTTATCAGAGGGAACGCTGCCTATTTTGAAATGATGCACATCCACAAAACTGTGAACACAAAGCTATACCCTGGTTTCTCTTGTTCCCTGGTTAAACTACCTACCAGAGCTTACCAGGTGTGCAAGATATGTACACAAGATCTGACACTTTCAAGCAACCTATTATTGTAATAACATCTGTTTGTTAATTCTAACTATTTAATATAAATCTTTCTTCCTTCCTTCAATTGTGACTTCTTACTGCTAAGAACTCCCTCTAGTCTCCTCACCAAAATGTACTTTTTTTTCCTGAATCACACTTGGTTTATGCCCTTTCTGCTGAGTAACTAACAAGTAAATTTCTCTTCTTTACAAAACGTTTGTAAATTTGTTCCTTGATCTATTTCACCTCTTCATTTCAATGTTACATATCTTTTTCAAGGCTGAACATTATATAATCAGCAGAGCTGTGCTTCCTCTAAATTAAGGAAAGCAGATTTGTTATATTGCAGTTACCCAAATATTGCTAGGCAAATATGTCTGAATTTGCTTTGAACTTTCTCTCTTATTAGCGGGATGCAGAAGTTCTTTGCCATTGTTCACCACTAGGCAGCATAAAATAGGCTTTGTACCATTCCTTAAACATCCCATAACTTTGAGAACTGTTAAAGCCAGAGAAAAATCTCCACAACATAAAAAAAAAAAAAAAAAAAGAAAAAAGAGTGAGACAAAAGCAAGGGAAAGCAATCAAAAGCAGGGTGAGGCAATTAGGAGAGCAGCAGATGATCAGTGCCTGAAAGCTGCTGGGGCAGAGGCTTTTGTTTGAGCTTGACCACCTCCAGTAAATGCTGACACTGAGCTGCACGGGGAAGAACAGACGATTAAGGAGGAATTCCACAGGTACTCCTACTACACATCAATGAAGTACATCCCTGTTAGAGGGGTTCAGCATTCTAATCAGAAGACAGAGTTTCTTTGTGACTTGAAAGTAACACAGAAACCCTATTTATATCTTGCTGGATGTGCTAGGGATATGGAAAATAAGGAGAATAGGAATAGCTGTAACTTTTGTTGGAATTTTCAACTATTAACCCCCTTATTGATAATTTAAGACTCAAGTCATTGCAGGAAACAGGAATGTAAGTATTCTGACTTAAAGCATTAAATGACATATTTGAAAATATCACCATTAATTCCAGCCTTAGAAGTTAAGAAGCAGCAGAAAAACCTAGTTTTCTATAGGCAGAAAATAGGTAGAGAAGTAACAGAATGGGCTACAGTTCAAACAGACTCCTTCCCTCAGTGAAGCCTTACATTCTAATTCCAGAACATCCAAAATACAACATACAAACTGCAGGCACTGCAGATCTGTTTGGTTGGTTTTGGCAGGTTTCAAGTCAAGGGTTTGGGGTTGTCCAGGCTTTTTATTTTTTGTTTTCTGAAAGTATACTCAAACTTCTGACCATAAGCAATAGGCAACACTTTGCACCTCATAAAATTAAGTCCCAGAGCACCTTAACGTGCTACTTCTACCTGATGCAGAACCATTTAGATTACACATTGTGCAAAGGTGCTTTCCCAAATAGCTTGAACAATACACAGATTAGTTTCTGAATTGCAAAACAGACAGTGAACAGGAAAAAGGCCACTGCTGGTTTCAAAATCTTAAGTGAAGCATCATAATCACAACTCTAAAGAATGTTTAAGGAGATCAGCTGATAAACATTTGCTGAGTATTAACAAATGACTCACCTGGGACCAGAATTGTAATAGCAGTCTGCACAGCTTTTCTGATTATGCTGTCCAGGGCAAACATCCAATGTGGCTTAATATTATGATTTCGGAGAACTTTATTGACCTAGTAAGATAAAATTCACTTCAGATATTACATACCCCAAAACTTAAAATGAGAATATATGTCATCATTATATAAAGTGTTAAAACTTAGAGATGCTGTATCCGAGGCAGATGATTACAACTATTTCTTGACAGCAACATTATCAACTTCATCCATTTTATTATAAGTCATGCAACGTTTTGTATTTTTCATCAAGTACTGGTTTATGTGTTAGGTGACTTTTGATGTCTGTGATACTTAACCTTCATGGCTGTGGAGAGGAACTTCAAAAGAATGTAAGCAAGACAAATAACAAGGACTATGTTATGAAAGGCTTGTAGCTGAAACTAATTAATCTTGTTACTTTTTTTGGCATCACTTTCACTGCTTGTTCTGAGCAGTACTTGTCTATTCTAAAGTACAATTGTAGGAAATATCAAAGAACCAATGTAATGCCGCTCCTACTTAATTCTGAAACTAGTTAATTAATGTTAGTTTAAACAATCAGGGAACTTCGTTTGTGTGCTGTACCATTTTCTCTTCCCTTCTACTTCTTACTTTTTACAGTCAGTATGGTAAAATACACTGGGTTGCTCCTAATTGCCTACAGGCCTGCTTTCAAACCACTTTTAGCAATATTCTCAGATGCCTCTGTGGATGCTCCACGCCACTTGCACAAACATCTCTACTTCACAAAACTGTTCTCCAACTCCCAAATGACAAGGAAATGCCTAGCCAAAGGTAAGCAGCAATAGCACAAAACTCAGAGCTGTTTTCCAGGCACAGAATCAATCCAGACTCTGCAGGAGCAGAACTTAAACAGTTGCAGGAAGCAAAAGATGTAACTGTGTTTAGAAAATTATCAACTCACAGCCTTATAAAAAAGAAGCAACTAGTGATTACTAAAAATGTGGCAAAAAGATACTTCACTCTTCCTAAAAAAGAAATTAGTTCAATTCCCTCACATTGTGATAACCTCACTGTGAAAAATGACTGAAGTTACACAAGTGATGCCTTCAGAGGATATGTAAAAGTCATTAATCAGATTATTTTCACTGCCTAAAAGCAGTAGTATTCAGAAATGCAGTGCTTTATGCAAGTACCTGCACTGGGTTTGGTTGGGATGGAGTTAATCCTTTTCACAGCAGCCCACATGGAGCTGTGGTTCAGACTGGTGACTAAAACAGCCTTGATAACACACACACGTTTCAGCTCCTGCTGAGCAAAGCTTACACACTGTCAAGGCCACCTCTGCTTCTTCCCCTGCCCCAGCAGCCAGGGGCTGTGGGTGGACTAAAGGCTGAACATAATAAGATCAACAGAGCCTTTAAATTAAGGAAAGCAGATTTGTTATATAGCAGTTACCCNATTCAAAAAAAAAAAAAAAATTAAGAAAAAAGAGGGAGACAAAAGCAAGGGAAAGCAATCAGAAGCAGGGTGAGGCAATTAGGAGAGCAGCAGATGATCAGTGCCTGGAAGCTGCACAGATGACCTAAGAAATATTCCCTGCTGTATAAAGCCATGCTCAGCAATAAACCAGGGGCTGCTTTTTGCAAAGGAGCTCTTGCTCAGTGACTGGCTGGGCACTGAGTCTGCTCGTGACGACTGACTGCTTTTGCAACACTTACAAGCTTTTTTCCCCCCTTTCACTTATTTTACACTTATTTTTTCATTTATTTTTCCCTTATTTTTTCAGTTATTTAACAATCTTTATTTCCACAGGTTCTCTCACTTTTGGTCCTTCCAATTCTCTCCCTCTCCCTGCTGGGAGGGAGTGAATGAGTAGCTGGGCAGGGGCTTTTCTCTATGTACCACCCAGGGCCCAGCACAGCAGTACCTGTGTCTCCTCAGCTCTATTGCCAGTGGCCACGAGATGGCACTTGGACACCGCGTTTGGACCAGCAGAGCTGCCAGCAGTGCCAGGGAGCCTGTCCTGGGCTGGACACCTGGACAGCAGCTGCCCAGGGGCCCCAAAAAGCCTTGCCCACTGCCCTCTGAGGCAGCACAACTCCCCTGTGCAAGCACTTGGCCCCTTCCCAAACTGACTGCTACCAAGGCAGTGATGTGCTCAGCTAAGTGCAGCACTTTTGAGAACTGAAGAAGCATAATCTAACTTTGTCAAGATCACAACAATCCATAGTAATGTGATTTAGTTATTTATATTACATCACAAACCTAATTTTTCTTGGTTGGCCTGATAAGGATGTTGTGATTATTAAACCTAGGATCACATCATTAAGTCCCAAGAGCAAGCGAACTACTTTCCCTCACTTTCAGCAGTACCTCAGTCTCTGCAGCATCTGAGGTCTTGATACTGTCCTGGATTTCAGTGTAGTACTACAGAAATCTACTGTATGGCCAAAAGAATTAAGATGGTGCACATATAAATCAAAGCTTTTCTTTAAACTTTCTGTGGGTTTATTTAAACAATAGAGAGATAGTAATAATGAGACATTTATCAGTTAAAAACAGCAACTTGTAACGATGAAGTTAACAGAAAGTAATTTTTTATTGATAAGAATACAACCCAGCCAATTACTACCAAACAACTGATGCCCAGCAACATCTCTATCAGAACACCAATACAATTATTTGTACTATTACCCCTCCATTGTCTTCTTGACCTTGTATGCTTTTTTTCTTCCAAGTGTCAAAACAGTTAACGAGAAGCTAAATAGAGAGCTGAAAGTATACTCAAAAGAATCAAAGAGAAAACTTTTGATTTGTAGAAAGATCTCTTTCCCAGATTCATTTCACACTTTTTTTTTTTACCATAAACAGCATCTAATGCCATCCTTCCTGCAGCTCTTCTACTTGTCAGGGTGCCCTGGGTTTAAATGCTGAAAGAATCATCCACATCAGATGCCTACCTGGATTGTCATTTCATTTTTACTACATGACTTCAGTCTGGACAAGTGATACTCAGCACAGCTGCACCCTCCCACATTCATTATTCATCTTAATCATCAAGCCTAACTGCTTATGAACTAACATCTAAATACATACCTTAAGAACAGAAAACATTTGTTTTTCACAAACTAGCTATTTAAAGGCTATCCATGTGTGTGTTTGGTTGCTACATGTGAGAAATGATAAATCTTGCATTTATTATTGATAGAAAAATAACCATTTTAATTCCTCCTTATCCTGCTTATTATAAATTGAAATGAATATGTCTAGTTTGGTAGAAATCTGCTACTCATCGAAAATACTAAAATAAGAATTCAATATAGTACTACAAGGCAGACAGACTACTATAGGGGGTAATCCAATAGTTTATAAGAGAAGTTTAAGAGATCTGCATTTATATAGGATAAGCCTGACATGCATTGTTGGTCTTATTTCCCAGAAAACCTTCCAAAATGAGATTTTTTTAAAAAGGCTTTTCTGCTTTACTATTATGACACAATACTCACACAATTATGCTGAACCTTCTGCACCTTTAATTAGCAAAATCTCGGTAGTGTTTGGAGTCTGTGTCCTGCCAAAGGATCACAAGGCAACCAAACCAAGTCACTGCTGTGGGCTCAGATTTTGCTATTACAGGTTCAAAGCCCTCAAATGTTATTGTTTCAGTAACTCTGGGTGGAGGTTAAGCAAGTTCTGTTTGGTCCTGGTTTGCTTAGGGTTTTTCAGATTTTGCTATTACAGGTTCAAAGCCCTCAAATGTTATTGTTTCAGTAACTCTGGGTGGAGGTTAAGCAAGTTCTGTTTGGTCCTGGTTTGCTTAGGTTTTTTCAGTTTAGGTGCACAGATTTCTTAGTAAAAACGACAACTTACAGCATCCTGAAATCCAAACAGCACCAGCTGCACTTGACTGATGCCATGGCTGTCAAAGTCTAGCTCCAGCTTCAATTTGGAAAGCGTGCTTGCGATGATTTTGCGATCGGTGGATCGCACGAACTCTCTGAGGCTGGAGACCAGCGTTGTGATGTGTTCCCATTTCAGCTTGGGTTCTTCAGCTCCCTGGCAGAGGAGAGAGGAAAAGAAATAGTTTTGATAGTCATCTTTTGAAATATACACCCAGAAGGACTGCAGCCAATAATGCCAGTTGGCAATATGGGTTTTCAGAAACTCTGCTGCTGTGGTTAAAGGAGAGGTGCAGCTGCAGGTCAGGCTGTGGTGGCAGCAAAACTGCAGCAGCACAGAGCTCTGGGGCTGAGCCCCCTGGAAATGCAGGTAGTAACCCCCTGGTAATGCAGGTAATCCATGTTTCCATGGAACATGAAATTCCAGTAATCCCCCTGGAAATACAGGTAGTAACACCCTGGAAATACAGGCAGTAACCCCCTGGAAATGCAGGTAGTAACCCCCCTGGAAATGCAGGTAGTAACCCCCCTGGAAATGCAGGTAGTAACGCCCTGGTAATACAGGTAGTAACCCCCTGGAAATGCAGGTAGTAACCCCTTTGGTAATGCAGGTAGTAACCCCCTGGAAATGCAGGTAGTAACCCCCTGGTAATACAGGTAGTAATCCCCTGGAAATGCAGGTAATCCATGTTTCCATGGAACATGAAATTCCAGTAATCCCCCTGGAAATACAGGTAGTAACTCGATGAACAACTAGCTGACTTCCTTTAACACCAGTTGCTGAAGAATGTGTGCACACTGTAGTGTGTATGTTTGTTTGTGCAGCAATGAAAAGATATGAATAAATATACTGTGCACTGGATGCTACAAATTACTCTTAATTGCAAACACACAAATACTTTGCAGCGCTTCTAATTTCTGTGTTCTCATCAGAGACAATGTGCAAAGTCCTACAGCAGCATTTAAAAGAAAGGATTAGTCAAAGTTATGCAGGAGGTACACAAAGGGTGCACTAGATGTTTCTTACATAATTTCCTAATTTCCCTTAATACAGAACTTCTACACTTAGCTGTTCTTAAAGCAAGTCTACAAAGATCTCACCTTTCTAGTATAAATATTCATTTGCCTATTTTTAAAAGCTTTTGTGTTTTTGCATGAGCTACCAAAGTAGTGAAAAGCTCAAAAGCATTCATCAGAATAACCAGCTTAAGTAATTAGGAAGCAGAGCACTGTAGCTGCTCTCATAAGGAAACTGAATGCAAATTTCAATTTCAAATCCTAAAATTAAGACAGGGGTGTTGTTCAACACGAAGTATTAGATGCTTATTCTGAAGGAAGTTAAGTAAATATTTATATAGACTAAGGATTTCCAACATTGATTTCTGTAGGAGATGGACGTACAGTGTTTTGTTCTATTTCATTTGCTGGTTTTATGCCATGAATGTTATGGCTGGCCAGACACCAAGAACTCTTGTTTGCCAGTAACACTGAGCTTTTAACTACAGTCAATTAATTCTGATCAGGATGAAACAAAGATAATTCGATTACTTGTGAAAAAAGCTTAAAAAAAAAGCAAAAGTTCTAGAAGATACCACTGACTAAGACATCCACCTGAGATAAAAGATCCTAGCCTCTGATCTTGATCTGCTTTGGAGAATTCACCTGATGATTTTCTATATGGAAGTGGATCTCTCACTGTTCTGCAGTAGCCAATCTTCTTTTCATGTAAATAATTAAAAAGCCATTAGGGCAGATAGGTAAATGCACACTGTAACCCTGGACTAGAAGATCCAAGTCCATCAAGGCACTATGGGGACAGGACAGGCAGTATGACACTAATTAGAAACAGTGACCCATTTTGTGAGGGGCATTCTCCTCCCCCAGCCACCATACCCAACAGCTTCCTTGAAACCTTTCTTGTGAAAAGTTTTTGTGAAGAGAAAAACTCTATCAAATCCTAATTCCTGGTGAGGTCTAACAAGCAAGCTAGGCTTGTTCTCTTAATAATTTCTTGAATTTCTCAAGGGAGAAAACAGTCTTGTGGAGTCAGAGCTCTGCATCCTTTTGAAGGGCAGCCAGGCCCACAAACATGAGCTTTGAACTCTTGGGCTCTAAAATTCTGTGTCTCTGTTTCTCACTCAGGCTGTTCCAGCCCCAGCTGAGAAAGGCATGAAACAGGGAGCACTCTCTCTGGGATTTGTGACTGAGTTGTGATCATTCTCATGATCATTACTTGCATACACATGCAAAAACTGTGTCTGTTACAGCAACGCTCTCACAAAGCACAGATCACAAGTATCTCTCTCACTGCCTTATCTTTTAACACTTTCTGTAGTTACCAGGATAACTGCAGGTTACTCTGTCCCCCCTCCCACGAGTTAGAAGCTGTTTTAATTTGCATGGCAGCAATTTCCAGTTACATTAACTGTAGTACATACATAATAATCACATTGGTTTGCATCAGTTTCTAAACACTAGTATGTTTAGAAGATGAGCTGTCATGTTTTATACAAATACGTTTTAGACCAACAATACTTTGCCTTGAGAATGAACTGAATCAATTAACTACTAACACACACACAAACAGGAACACAAAATCCTGTCATCCAATTACAGTGTTGCAACATTGAGCAGTGTGATCATGACCTGTTATTTCTTCAGTGTTGTCCTGATACATCATCATCATGAATCATCCCCACAAAGGAGTGCCAGAAGGTCATTCTGCAATTATTTTGTTGTTTGCTGTAGCTCCCACCATTACTACATCTTCCTCCCAATACGTGGTCCCAACTGCAGTGCAGAATGGCTGCAGTTTATTTCCTCCCTAGCCCCTCTTTCCCCTGCTGTGGCTGTTGGCTGGAAGGCAATGGTGTTATCAGTCACCCCCAGTTTTTCCACACCAGAGGAGGCCAAGTGACCTAAACCTCCCTCTGTCAAACCAGTCAGCCAGAACACAGAACTTTAAAAGAGGTTCAGGATAATCCACTCCTGGAGATGATCTACCTTATATGAGTAGGCCTGACCCAGTCCAATTTGAAAAGCATTGGCAAAATAGAGTATAATGAAAACACGTTTTTCTGTTGTCTTGCCTGTACTAATACCCTAATACAGGTGCATACACAGTAATTGCAAACAAAAAAGGCATATGTAATGCAGCATAAACAATTTCAAAGCCTGTTTTTAACCAAATAGAATAGTAACTGTGGAAGCTTACATGTCTATGCTTTCTAGTTTATTCAAACTTTATTTTTTAATTGCTTTACTATGTTTAATTTCAAGAGTTCCAGGTAACTGCAGGGAAGTCTTAAAATTTCATAAAATTCTTGCTGCCCTCTGAAATTACCTGAGCCAAAGCTTCCATCAGGTTCCTCACCACCTGCTCTTGGTCCTCAGTTAATATCCTGTGGAGGGTGGCTCTCCTTTCACTATCCTTCTTCAGCATGAAAAACCCAGAATCTTTCTCTTCAGGTGAAGGAGGTGCACTGTGATCCTCAAAATGTTCATCTGGGATGCTGAATGAAAGACACTCAGTGAAAAGAAATGTTATAAAACCCCTCCTGATGCACACATTCCTAACCTACTGCATAACAAAAATGTCAGGTAGCTCCTTACCTCAGAAAAAGGGACCGGATTCCCTTCCCATCTTTTTCTCCATAGGATTTGGCTCTTGTTTTGAAAGAGAATGGATCAATTTTTAATTCTGTATCAGGTGAGACAGAACCATATTCACTGCTGCTACTTGTATCTTCCACCAGAACAGGGACAGGTAAGGATATGCTCCGAAGATACTCTATTGGTATAGGAATATTCAGAAATTAGGATTTAGTAATACCATCAGAGTTTTGAAGTGAAGATCATTTTTTCAGATGACACAGAAAAACTCCAGCCTTCCCACACACCAATACAAAATATTAGAAAAAATTGACAAAAAACTCCTGAAGCTTATTCATCTGGAATAGAGTTATCTTTCAGTTATGTTTTTATTCCTGAAAGATGGAAATGCTGGGCCAACACTGAAGTGAATGTGCATCTCCTATCATGACTTCCAGCATAGGAAAATGTTTCTATAGTGTAAGTCATCCAAGCACCTTCCAAGATCTTAATTCTATGGGTGTATATAAATATATGTATATTTATATATACATTACCTCTAAGTATACATACAATAACACATGTAAGATAAATTTCTTCAACAGATTAATTTGTACAAGTTTAACTAATTCATAATCTTTGATTAATAATAATAATAGACAAGCTGTTAAGTCAGAACTTTTAGTTTCAGATCCAGAGCACACATTACCACTGCAGGAAACTACTCATATCTATTCCACATGTGCACATTGCAAAATGCACTTTGATACCAATTCAGCAGGAAGGTAACTATGTGTGTGTTCAGTTCCCTCCTGCACTCTCCCAGCTCATTTCCTGAAAGAGATGAGTATCCTGTATCCTGGTCTGACACGGGGTCTCAATGCATTCTGATTTCTCAGTTATAGAACTCAGTCTAATAAAAACCTGTGTTATCTTTCTCCACAAACCTTGGCTCTGTTGCTATTACAAGGCAGCCAATGCATTTCCATCACATGTCCCCAAAAACAACAGCACAGCCCTTCAAGCCTGGGTCACTTTCAAGCCTGGACAATTGAGCCACAGGTTGGTAGGGTTAAAAACAGAGTTCAGATATGCACAATGAATTAGATGTTCCTAACAGAGACAGGTCACTTATTTTCATATTTGTGAGCACTTCTCTTTCCAACTTTTTAGTGTTGACAAATTGTACCAGAATAAGTGATAACTACAGTATCTACACAGGTATGTTCTTGATAGAGAAGTAGGTTAAAACTCACCATTTGTGTTAGCTGAAAGGACTGTGTGAGAAAAGCAAAGAAAAAAAGAAAGTTAAATATGCTGAAATTAACTGAGAAAATAAGCATAGTCTAAAGAGTAACTTCCCATTTTTATGGATTATCTCAATTCTCATGTCTGCAGGCTCCGAAAGAGTAATTTACTGCAATTTAATTTTATTCTGAGGGGGTGGAAACCACATTAAAAGTGATCATCTAGTACCATCTCCTTTACCTGATATTTTTATTTCTTTAAGTATCATGCTGAAAATATACCGAAGATATTTTCCTAAGCATATATCCACACACTATGGAAGATGTTACTTCTGCTCTCAAAACTCCTTTGCTACTTCCCATAATGCTGGAAAACACTGCAGGAAATGAAGATTTCCTGAAAATGAAATTTTATGAAACAAAAATAATGCAGTGTATGCACATTTTTTATGGGACAAAGATTATTTTCCTTATGTAGAAAACTCCACTGAGGTTTAATAGCATATTCTAACCTTACACAAAATATACTCTATATAAATATTCTTTCAATGAAAATATACGCAAATTAAAAAACAGACAAAACTGAAACAAACAAAAACCCAACAACCATAAAAGCTGTGCAAAATCACAAAGAGACTTTAGAAACCTTATTAGAAATATTTCTATAAATTGACTTCTGTGACAACATGCTAACAGAATTCTGCTACAGCAGTGTTTCACCTGGGCTGGAGATCTGCTGAGCTCATCTGAAAGACTAAATCAGCAGCTTCAGGAAACAGTACCATGGGCAAGAGAAAACTTCCAGATGGAATTTAGCAATGCTTACCTGAGAGCTTTGAAGGAGACTTTCTTTTCTTGCTTGAAACCTTCAAGAATTCATCTATAAGTAGCTCATGGGCAAAAGCTCGTTTGTCAGGGTCTGGTTCAAAGCAACGCAATATGAAAGCCTTGGCTTCTGCAGACATGGATTCAGGAATTTCTGGGTGTATTTTGAACATCCCCACCTGAGACAAATAAAGGGAGAAACAATGGCCTAAACTGTTCTTCTCCCAAACACTAAACAACATCAAAAAACTGTTCAGAACGTAGAAGTGGTATATCATTCTCAGGTTTTTATACTAACTTTATACAACTAGTTTATTAATTCAGAGAAAAAAAGAACCCATTACAAACTGCATTAACGGTTGCATTTAAAAACACAACTGCAAGTAAAGGTTCTCACAAAGCAGAAAACTGCTTCTTTTCTCAGTCTGGTAATGTTTTTTTCTTAAAACACCCAGGCTGCTGAATAGCTGCTAACTCTCTACTAATCTATTCAAAAGTACACAGCACTCCCTCTCAGCTGAATCAGATTATTATTCTTAACATCCTCACAATCCAAGCCCTTCCCTTATCTTCTTTTCTTGCAACTTCTAATTCCAGCTTCTCCAAAACAGGCATCAGATTTCCCGTGTTTGGAAATACCAGTGTGAGCTGTAAAAGGAGGATATCTGACCTTAAACATGGCTGCTTGTGGTTCTCCCAGTTCGTAGAAGGGGGGTTTCCCTGTAGCCATCTCGATGATGGTGCACCCCAAGGACCAGATGTCTGCAGCCTTCCCGTAGCCACGGGGCCCTTTGTCGATGATCTCTGGAGCCATGTACTGCAGGGTACCTGAATAAAACATACTCTCTTCTGTTTATTTAGGTGTGTTAATGCTGCAAATAAATAGCTAAAGGACAAGAGGAACAAAATGACTGAGGAGTGAGCAACATCAGAAGAGTTAAAAAATCCCCTTTTAATATTCAAAGTTCAAAAATTTCCATGCACATTCTATATAAAATTCAAAATACTACTCAAGATATTACTTGTGCTAAAAGTGCTTGGTATCAGCTACTGATCTGGATATCACTTTTCAAAGTCAATGACAATTATTAAATTTTTCGATGAGCTTTGGATCAGACATAGCTTTCATTTATTTTTTTATATTTTAAGATTAAAATACGGGAAAGCACTCTGAATTGCACCCAGAGAGGAAAAGGAAGAGAAACCTGAAATCTTAACCTAAAAGAGTAGGTGATATGAACATTTTCTCCTGAAGTAAGGGAATCAACCTGACACATCAGTCTGCATTCTGTTCCTTTTCCAGGAGAAATGGAAGAGTGAAGGATGGAATTAAAAATAACAGTCACTTCTCATTTTACATAATTATTTAATGCAGTGCCACTGCATGATTTAACACCCAAATCAAATTATCAATCAGGAGGAGGAGCAACTTAATGACAGATTCTGTAGATAAGCGATTCTGGAGATGAAGCCAGGATGTCCAAGAAAATCATGAAGGAAAAAAGACCAGCAAGATGAAAAAGCCATGCACACAAAGGAGACAGACTCAAATAAAGCACAGGAGAGACACAGCTCTTCTCTTGCAGAGAACTTTGATGTCACAAGCAGAACATCCAAAACAGCAACTTCTCTTTGAACAAGCACAGCATATAGCTTAAGATTAAATATCCAAAAGTAATTCTTCCAGTAACCTTTTATACTGATTTGAAGTCAAGGAAAGTTCAGCATCTGTGGATTCTGACCCTACAAACACGGTTCGAGTGAGGATAAGAAAGTCTCCTCTGGGAACATACCAGTGAAAGTTTCAGTACAAGGATTGATTCCTGCAAGCCTCTTTGAAGTTCCAAAGTCCGAAATCTTTAACACTCCGCTGTATGTGTTGATAAGCACGTTATCACCCTGAGGAACAGAACATGCAGAGCAATTATTTTTCTCTGCAGACCCTTCATCTGAGACTTTTTGCATAAGCTGTTTCTACAGTGCACCCTTTACTAAGTGACTTCTTTACAGAGATGAAAGAGAAATCAACTGTGCTCCTGCCTTATGCAATCCCATTAACAGAAACTCCATCTCAAAGTGAATTTCCCCTCTTACCAGAAAGAATTCAGTTAAAGAATACTAAAAGAGGAATATAGTTGTTTGTTTTTTGAAAAAAACAACCCAAACACTTTTTCATCTGCAATCTCCTTGGAAAAGAACGTGCTAATTATCCCATCCACAATCTTCTTCACTTCGATCAGGTTTTATGAAAGTTCAGTCATGTCTTTGAAAACAGAAAAAAAAAGCATCTACTTTATCACATTTTAAGTTGCTATAGGTCAATTTTCCTAAAATAAAAAAAAACCCCAAATATATTTTGTTGGTGCAAATTGAAATCAGCAATGGTTCACCTACCTAACCCATGGTTCAGAATAGCAGAGAGCTTTCAGAAAAAAATTTTTAAATTACAGGACAAATAAATGACTATGCAGTTACATAACACTATCAGGCTTAATTCTCTGCAAATTCTTACCTTTATGTCTCGATGCACTATTTGATTATCGTGGAGGTATTTTAATCCTTCAAGAATCTGCTTGGTGTAAAAGCCAATTGTCTGCTCATTATTTTTTAATGGTCCCCATTTGGATCGTAGAAGAGCAGAAAGACTCCCTATAATTTTGGAGAGCAAAAAGTGAGAATAAAAATCCGATTAAATTCTGCTTTCTTCCCTGAAGGAAAAAAGTAAAAAAAACATCTGTTCCAATCAAAGTGTAGGCATCTAATCTATAACCAAAGTCCTCTCCAGTCAAGTGCTTACTTGCATCACCACTGGCCTGAGCAATTAGGGAGTCTCAGTAGATCCTGGGCAATTAATGAAGAACTGAAGCCCATGAGAAGGACTCACATTGTAGAATTTCATGGAGGACTGTGTCCCTTGGGAGGGACTCCATCCGTGCTGGAGCAGGGTAAGGAAGTGAGGAGTTCTCCCCTTGAGGAGGAAGGAGCGACAATTTTGATGAACTGACCCCATCTCCCTGCACCACTGGTAGGAGGAGGGAGAGAAAATCCTAATTTAAGGGATTTAAGCCCAGAAAGAAGGGAGAGGTAGAGGGAACACATTTCTAAGACTTGGCTTTCTCATTATCCTGCTCTGATTGGGTTGAGAATGAATTAAATTGCACCTGTAGGAAATATGTCTCATGGCCCTATTACAGGTTTTTATACTTTTAAACTGCTGAAAAACAAACAAACCTATCACCCACCAAAGCAGTCTGCCCCAAAACTTACCCCCTGGCACCTGTTCCATGAATATTTTGATGAAGCCGTTCTCACTAAGAGAACCCAAATACTGGACAATGTTCTTATGTTTGAGATGCTTATGCAAAGCTATTTCCTCATGCAGAGGTTGGGAGTATCTGGAAAGCAAAGAAGCAGTTTATTCTTCATTTCAGTGAAGAAAGCCTTGAAACAATTTACATTGAAAATGAGTATTTGTTAAATAAATTTAACAGTATGTGGTTGTGACCACCACATACTAAAATATTTTGTAATCATATGTAAACACAAAAACCATATATAAAATTTATATATTATTGTGCATTCATACACAGAAAATGTTACAAACATACATAGAGTGAGGAAAACAACATTTATGGAAACTAAACTCCACTGCAGTCTAATTCCAAGAGAATTAACAGCTGTGAAAGTGGTTGGATTCATATTGCTGCCAAAGTGATCTAGTTTAAAGCTAGTGTATAAATTAAAACACCTCAATAATAAAAATGAATCATCATTTAAAATTTAATTAAAGCAGAAGTCTTCACTGAAGGCAAGATGAGATATCAGAGTAAGAAAACAGAAATCATTAATGGAGAGATATTTAGAAGAACAGATCAAAAGAATTTTTTCAAATTCAATTTAGTCCAAGGCAAAGTATTTTACAGAGATAAGTTTTTAAACAGCCTTTCTGCCAAGAAAGTTTCTGGAGTCAGGATCTTTCTCCAGTGTGCAACACCACCAGAGCTCAGCAGCTGATGTGCTGAGCTGATGTCTTAGACCCACCCTGATGCTCTTCCTAACTTGGGCCTGCCCTAACTCTTCCTCTTGGAGGTGGGTCAGCTGCCAGATTTTGTGTATTTTCTGTGTATTTCTGGCAAAATGTAGACAATATGCTGGCAGTCTGGTTGGTATCTTCTCTAAAGCACTAGCATCTGTAGCCACAATTTCAGGGTAGCTGAAATAGATGAAGGACACTTCTTCTGTCAGTCCAAATGGGAAATGTAGTTGCAGCATTTGCAGTTGAAGTTGGTATGGGAAAAGTACTTGTGACTTTGATTCCCTTTTAGCACAGGTAGCTATCACCTCTCCCTCAAAGAGCATCAAGCTACTAGTGGAGGTTGAATGCTTAAAAAAGAAAAAAATTAAAAGTGGTCATCTGAAAATCCCACTGCAGAATAACTGTTGCAGAAAATAATTATTTGGTTAATGAAAAGTATGATTATGCAACTCTGAGTCTGTTTACTAAAAACTAATTTGAGTTTTGCCTTACCTCTCCACGTGATTATAAAGATTCTGACTACATTGTTAGTCATACAGAAATGCAAAATCAAAGATTGTATTCCTGAGTTCTGTTAATGAGATATTAATTCTGAGCAGCAGCAGCAAGACCATTATAATTCTTCTTCCTGCACTTTTAAACAGCACAGTTGAGACTCGAGCAACAAAATAGTTTTGCAAATAAAATAAACCCATAAGAAAATTTTTCACTAGGATGAAGCATTTAGAACTTAATCACTAGGAGACTTTAAATGGTATGAACAAAATTTCTGAATCATCATCACAGAATGGTTGGAGTTAGAGACTTCAAAGCTCCAACCCTCCTGCCATGGCAGGGACACCTCCCACGAGACCAAGTTGCTCAAGGCTTTATCCAAAGTGGCCTTGTCAGTCACTCTTCCCTTATCTGCCACCTCTGTAACCCTGTCACAGAAGGCCACCAAATTCATTAGGCATGATTTGCCCTTTTCTGTGCCTGCTGTCACCAATCCCCTCATTATCTGCCATGTGCCTTAGCAGAGTTTTAAAGAGGAATTGTTCCATGATCATATTCAGTATAGAGGTGAGACTGACTGACCTGTAGTTCCCCAGGTCTTCCTTATTCCCTTTTTAAAAACAAGGAGGTTATTTCCCTTTTCCAGTCAGTGGGAACCCTCTTCAGGCCCCATGGGCTTGTCCATGTTCAAGCTCTTCAGATGGTCTCAAAGCTGATCTTCTACAGTGGGTGTTTTTTTATTCTCCCAATCTTTGCCTTTGCCTCCTGAGACTTAGCCAGAGTGGCTGGAGCACTTATTGAAAATTAAGGCAAAAAAGCTGTCAGGTACCTCAGCCCTCTAATGTCCTGGGTAACCAGGTCTCTCATTTCCTTCTGGAGAAAGTCCACATCTTCCCCAGCCTTCCTTCCATCACCAGAGCACTTACAGAAGCTTTTCATGATGCCCTTGACATCCCTGGCCAGATTTAATTCTATTAGGTACTTTAGCTTTCCTAGCCTGATCCCTGGCTGCTCAGACAATATCCAATTTCTCTTCATTCCTCCCAGGCTACATGTCCTTGCTTCCACCCTCTGTAGGGTTCCTTTTTGTGTCTGAGTTCTCCAGGACATGCTTGTTCCTTCACACTGGGGCCTGGCTTTTTTTCCTGATTTCCTCTTTGTTGGAATGTAGAATGTGTCTCTGTAGTCTAACATTTCCTGACAAGTAAATTATTCAATAGCTTTTATTCAACATATAGTGAAATTGAAGACTCGCTGCTTTTTGCATAGAAATATTTCAATTTCCAGCTCTTCTCCGACCCAGAACTCAAATATTTTTTAAAAATTCAAAAGATGGTAATTCTTACTTTTAAAATGACACAAATTCAGAGATTGTTTTCTTTCTATAGACTTCTTTCTATAGACTTCTTTCGGTGTGTGAAAAGATCAGGTTACAATTAACTGGAAGTGAATTAATAAATTTTTCTTATTTTGCCATTAAAATAATAATACTTGAAATGAATTCTGGGAGCCTCTAAACATTTTTGAGAGCTTTGATGAAAGACTGACAGCTTCCTAATAACCTCTTTTGTGGCATGCTTTGCACACTGAACCTGAAACATTTTCCATTGAAAATTCTTTTAAAATGTGTATTGGAGAAGAAAAATCTGGACTTTTTCCTTTTAAGTAGTTACTGCTGCATTCAGGCTATCCTTCTATTAACCATAGTTGTTACAAACAAATTTCTTCTAACATACACAAAAAATGCAACTATTTTGAGTCAAGAGATTGTTTTATGTAATGAGGCCATAATTTCTAGGAAATTATAACATGCATTGAAGTTCAATTTGGAATAACAATATAGAGGGTGGAAGGATTCCCCTCTCCATCATCTAAGTTCTAGTACCTTTAAAATATTATAAGAATGGAAAGATTACTAGACCACAAATCCATTTGACAACCAATCTATAAATGAATTCCAAAAGGTTTAGAAGAGATAATTTTTAAACATCAAAGAAAAAACCAAGTCAGAACAGAATAACCAAAGAAAAGCCCACAAGACAGACCCATGAAAAAGAAACTGAGCTAAGCTTGACAGTTTAATACAGTCTCACTTGAAAACTCTTAACTTTAGATTTCATATCACTTTTATCATAGTATTTGTGGAAATCTACATATACAAAGTAGGATATACTGGAAGTCTTCAGATACAAAAATGCTAAGGACATTAAGTGCCTGGTCCTTACATGGCAACCTTTATACAGGAGAGAGAGTTACACATAGATACACTCTACATTAAAAAAAAATAAAAACAAAGAGATCATTCCACATGCTTTATTCTAATGTTATGAGGCTGCAAAATAAATGGTGCAAAAACAAGAAAGAAAAAATGTCTTTATCAACAATTCAGGCCCAGAATTTTAAAGGACTGCAGAAATCATGAATTCCAATAGGTCTTTTATAAGGACATGCCTGAGTGTGTCTGAGTAGATAGGGCTCATCACCAGGTGTTTGAGGGAGATTCTGCACTTCAAGTTGGTTTTGTTGTGTTTTAATGAAGAAATACCAGTACCAAATCCAGCAAACATCTAAATTCTCAGTTGTGATCTTGGAAATACCTAGTTACAAAGATAGAGAACACCACTATATACCACAGCCAGGTAATTTATTGGCAGCTTTGTAGAAGAGACACTCCTTCATCTGCAAACTGATTGACCACATCAATGACGAAACCATGTAATACAAAAAATTTGGAATTAGCCACAGTTGCTTTACCTGCTGTCTCTCTCTGGGATTTCTTTAATAGCAATTCTGACTTGATTGCTCAGATCTCGTCCTGCATACACAATGCCATATGTTCCTTTTCCCAGAACGACTCGCTCGCCATTCTCATCATACTCATAATCATACTGCAAAGCAAATGACAACATGAAACGGAACAGCAGGACAACATTTATTCCATCTGACCCTGGGATCATAACTGAGGGATCTAGGATGCTGGTGGCTTTCTGCAGAGCACAGAGAGAAAGAAAGAACACTGTAAGACGATAGCTGGGATACAATGCAGAGCTGCCTGAGTTTCCCCAGCCTTTCCAGGGAGGTGTGGAAAGCTGAGCTAAGCTGGTCTCAGAGCAGTTCCACTCCTGTGCCAGAGCCCACAGCTCTGCAAGCAGAGCCAGCCACAGAGGGCACCCAGGGAGCAGGGCAGGACACACCTCCTCCCTCCCGGGGCTCTCCTGACCTCCCCACAGCTCCCCAAACCAGCACAGCCCCAATTCTGGCACTGCCAGGTCTGCCAGCAGGCTGTGCCAGTGCAGGTCAGTCAGGACTGCACTGCATTAAAGCGTGGTTTAGGCTGAGTTTGAATTTCAAGGAGTTTAAGGCAAGTCCAAAAACATTTGTTAAAGAGATTACCTGATCTGTCTTCTTGTGTAACACAACATATAATTTCACAAGCTCACTCTTGTGCTAAACCCAGTAGCTTAGGCTGAGTTAAAGTATTGTTTTATTTTCTTCCATATAAAGATGGCTGTTTTTTCATTAAAGAGAGAATCCGCTACTTCTTTCAGCAGTTTGTTTCAACAATGAATTATTCTCATGGTAAAGTCATGCCTCTTAATTCAATTTTTTTGGTGTCACTATTTAATTACATTTTTATTCAACAGATTAAAGAGACCATTAGCACATTGCTATTTTTCCTGTAGAAGTACTTATCTGCTGCAATCAAGTCACCCACTGCTTTTGTTTTTGCTAAAATAAACAAACAGGCACCCTAAGGTTCTCAATAGAGGCCGTTTTTCTATGCCACAAGTCACCCCAGTGGTTTCCCTTTGTCTGATCTCTGATTTCAGAGAGAGAACATTATAAAATGTGTTATAAATGTGTTATAAAATGACAACATCAAAACTGGGGGACAGAGGTGGCTGTATTCACTACACAGCACTGACTCTCTCAGTGAGCTGTGGGTGTCTCTAGAGTTTTGGGACACCAGATTTCCATGTGATTGGACAGGGCCTTAGATATTCTACTCTGCTCCCTGGCACCCCAAAGAAAGCTGGAACACCTCAAGTGCTGCTTTGCACCCAGTGGCCTGGTACAGGTGAGAGCACAGTGCACTCAGCCAACCTGTAACTTGTTGTAGGGGCACCCTGAGCTTCAGGGGGAGTCTGTGGGCTAAGGGTGTAAAAGAGACTCCCAGCAGCCCCAGGATCATGCCCTGGATTGATCCTGCTGTTCCCTGCTGTGCTGCCTGCACATGGTCACTGGCCAGGACAAGCCTTCCCTGCTGCTCTCACAGCAGGGCTCGTGCAGATCATCTGCCAGTAATGGGAGTGCTCACGATGCCAGTGGTGCATGAAACAGACTTTAAAACCAGTTAAACAGCCTTTAAAACTTAGATCCTAGTGCTGCCTGACTCTGAATACACTCTAAAGTTCAGTGTTCCAAGGGTTGCTCTGCAGTAAGCACGACTGCAGAACTCCAAAGCTGTGTACCTTCTAAAGAGAGTTCACTCACTGAAATAAAAGAGATTTAGCTATGCTGGTATTAAAAACTACATGAGGACCTTAAAAAGGAATCATTAGTAGATAAACATTAGAGGATAAAATTGTGTAGACAATCATTTAACTAATTTCTCCTGGAAAAGGGATGAAGAATTTACTTCAGCAAAGTGCGAGACTAGAAGCCCTTAATTTTGTATGTTGGGAGAAAAAAAGTACAAATACCTCTAGAGAGTCTCCATCACATTCCCCTTCCTCTGTAGTCTTCCCCATTTCTTCAGTGATACTGTTCACCATGTCAAAAAATCTGTACAAGAAAAAAAAAATAAAAGAAGAGAAAAAAAGCAAATATACACTTGAGAAAGTAACTTGAGACAGTATAGGAACAAAGTAATGAATGGACCAAGAGAGGACTTAAATACAGTTAGCATTATTTTATATAATTACATATTATGTAATAATAATGTCTATGTAAGTATATATATAAGTGTAATTTATAGAGTAAGTATGAATTCACTGTATATGTTTGCTTGCCAGAAGAAAAGATTCATTTGCATGGAAATTTAACCATCAAAATCTGAAGTTTTTCTACTTCTTTTATATGTACAAGAAACCCATGATACCTGAAATTATTAATGGAATTAATATTTAAAAATCTACAGCTCGGTTGAAATTCTCATCCTATACCACCATTTCTTTACGTCCATTGAATGCACTGAAGGACCATGAGAAGTGCCAGGAAGTCTTGCTACATTTGGAAGAGTTTTTGTAGAGTAGGAATGCTAGCTTCAAGATTTTCCTTGAATGAAAAGGATGTCTATTTTGTAACTTTTCATTTAAAAAATACTATTATATATGACTTCTACCCTTTTGAGAGAATGCAAGTACAAAAAAACTGCCATGCTAAGGTATTGCTTACTCATCTCTTCTTAAGAAAAGCTCAGATGTGAAGGGGAATGAACATGGTAAAAGAACCTGTATGAACTGGAATGGATGAAATAATAAGCTGGAAATTGGGCTGTGAGGTGGCCCCAGTCATTAACAGACAGTACTGCAGTGATTTTAGGTGAAGTTGCAGCCTTTTTTAGCACAATAATATGTGAAATTTCCTCTGGGAATGCCTCCAGAATCCATTCAACACCACGGCCTCAAGCTTATGGAGCAGAAACACAGCACAGGGAAAACAGAGACAACCCTAATTTTGTGCAACAAACCTTTGCTGAATTTCCTGCAGGGACACAGATACAGTCTTACTTATATAAACATATGCTAATGTAAAGGAAATCAAGTGTGCTTCTTCCTAATTGTATATAAAAATGTATTTACAGTTACAGAGAAATCTTGACCACACTTTGTTACCCTAAATGTTCCCACTTCAGAAAGTCCTCCTAAGGTTTAGGATGCTTTTTTGAATTGGGGGCACACACTTTTAGTAAGCTGTAATATCATAAGTATTACAAAACTAATCCCAGACAGGTGTGTGTAAAAAAAAAAAATTAGATTTATAATTGTATTTGTTTCTAATGGTTGCCTGAGCTTGCTCTTTGACCCTTCCTTCATCAGATCTCCAGGGTGCTGTGTATTAAGCTTTTACACAAAAGATGGTGATCATTGAGGATGTTCAGATCAACTTTCACCATAGTTCTGAAACAGTCAGCCCCTGTTGTGCATGCAGACACCATCTACCCCACCACAGGCCATGTTATTTTCTGAAATAACAGCAGTGACCCACCTTCTACAATGAAGTTCTGTGCAGAAATAGATTTGAAAGTCATCCGAGTTGTGCAGCACGTACAAGAAACAGCATCGCTCTTCAAACTTTGAAATGCTGAAAGAACGGCCAAGAAAGTTATTGGAAAGGTGCATTTAGACTTCTACCAGCTTTGTAAAACCATACAGATCAGCCCATTTAACATGGGAAAGCACCAGATTAAATCTGAGATTACTGTAAAATCACTCTCTTGTATCCTCCAAAGTTCACATTCTGATGTTTTCTATCGTTCAGCTTGCTCCCCTTGTCCACACATAGCCCAAGAAAGAGTAGGAGCAAAGAAATTCAGAGGAATATTTCCAGTGACCTGTGACATTTCTGTCCTCAGTGCATTTAGGTAAGGCCCTTAATTTTCACTCCTGCAGCCAGGATGAAACATCCTGTCAGGATCATATTAGAAAGCTGGACTTTGAACTGAAATCATGAGTTGTTGGTGCTTTTGACATCAGCCACAGCTCAATCCTGAACACAAAATTTTCTGCTCGGTTTCTTGTTAATTCGTACCTTGATCGTATGTTGGAAAAACATTTTTAAATTAAGTCAGCATCTAAATATGAGGTGAACTGCTTTACTACCCTTGGCTACTCACATCTTACTTCAGTTTTGGTTTTATCTACTATAACTGCAGAACAAAGACAACGGGAAGGAATGTATTCCATTTTCTTATGGATGCATAGATATCTCAATGGAAAAACAGAAGAGGTGCAAACTCTTGTACAGTTGTCAGATTTCCACCCTAAGTAGGTGGCAGCTTGTGCAAAGATATTCATTCACCAGAACTGTTTTATATGCATGTCATTGCTCTGCTCCTTACAGAAAATATTAAATGTTATTTGAAATAGCTCTTTCTGTAACTTTGTCACATATTGAGTGCCAGCTGTCAAGCTGATGCAGTATATTTGATTCTTACTATATTGGAAAAGGGCAGGGAGAAATGGCTAGGAATGTTACAAGGGAAAATAATGCAGTATTTGAGAAACCAAGACAAATTAAGTCTCCTGATTAAGCTTATTAATATACTGGACAATATCCACAGTCCTAGTGAAATCAATCTATTTTAGTTTGGGTCAAGACAGCCATAATGTCACTACTTAATTTGTAGCGCAATAAAGTAGAATTATGTGTTATGTTATACCAAAGGATTGATGATTTGATTAATGTAACAGGTTTTTTTTAACTATCAGGAAATGCTTGGAATTTTCAGCCTTTAATAGGTGTCTAAGATTGTCTGATCTTGCTCTCCTTTATGATTCCTTTATTGCAAAACCCTGTAAGTTTTGATAAACAAATGACTCTTTAGACAAGCTGGGGGGTCTGCCTTTGAGAAAGCTACTTATGAGAAGACTGAGCTTCATTATAAGAATATTTGTCTCTGGGTGTGGTGACTCATTTATTTTTACACTAGGAAAATTCGTACGTGCTAAGTAATGTACACATTTAGGAAGACAGTCACTGTCCTGAGCTTATAAACTAACTTTTATTTCGAGCTTTTCAAGCTTATAAGTAAACTTTCTAGATATGGAGCAACTGATATTAACAGAATTACTCATTCATCTCAAGTTCCACGTGCATTTAAGCATTTTACTGACTAAACTGTCAGCTGAAACCTGACATGCCCAGAAACCACTGACTAACACGGCAGTGAATAAAAGGGTAAGAATGTGGACTGTACACAGAGGCCAGGGAAATTCATAAATATTTAAGACCTTTAAGTGAGGGTTTACATTGCTTATATGTTGCTTTCCTCCCTGAAAAAAAAAAAAAAAAAAGCTAAACTAAAAAAAGGAAGAGTAAAAACCACGCAAGTTATAAAAAGAGACAGGATAATTTGCTCAGGAAATGCCTCACTCTAACAGTGCCCAAGCAGAAGTAGCACCCACTGACATCTGCAAGAGCAGAACTGGGGCTGAATTCTCCAAACTCCAAAAACAAGCAGGGAAGCAAGGGCAGCATGGCCTTGTGCCCAGCTCGTGCACATCCAAACTCCCTTAGTCAATAAGAAATACTGCAAGTGCTGTAACTACTGATTCCTAGTTCTTCCAGATGAAGCAGCAGATGAAACAGGTGAACACTGGCAGGAATCACAGAAAAGGAGCTGTGTGAAATTTCAGTGTGCTTTCTACAAGTCTAGCAGTACAGGCACCTCTCATTGCTGTAATTAAGAAGTTTGACGAGATTCAAAGCTCCAAGAATTTGGGATGGAAGACAAATATCCTTTTCTCAAGCTTGTCTAAGTTCTAAAGCTATGAAAGAAACTGGATGCAGACCTAAATCCAACTTTTCCACTGTTTCTAAAGCTACTTTCATCAGGATGGCCTCTCAGGCACTCTCCCCCAGAAACAACAGAACTAATGGTTATTTCACAATCCAGGACTTCTCCTGAACAGTGATTAAAAGCCAACTTGTCGTCTAGCAAACTTCAGTCTGCCACATTAGTTTTTATTTTTCAATTGCAAAAATATATTTCCTATCTTCTTGCTCATGTGCTGTCAGCTCTGCAGCACAGTAGGAACTTTGCTCAATAACCCTAGATGTGAAGTACCTCAGGGAATATTCCATATTCCATATTCCAAAAGCTCTGATATATCCTTTAAGAATAACAGCACCTTCTGGCCTGATTCAATAAGAAACATTTGTATTTAAGAGGTCAAGAAGGCATATGGCAAACACAGAGGTATTTGTATAGGCACACAAACTGCTCATCGATGAGTCTCTTACACTAAAGCCAATTCCTGTCACTTCTGCACACAGAGTGTGATTTAGCACTGCTCTGCTCAGAGTGCTACAAACTTTCCAAGTTGCTTTGCAATTCTGGAGAGCTGAACCCTATTTCTTGTGAAACAAAATGCTGATTACACTGGCTGTTGGACAGCACACAGAAGAAGTGACCCTCTGTCACTGCCCTGAAGTATTTACCCAAAAACGTGAGCCACTTCAAAGCCAGGTGTCTCTTCAGACCTGCTGTCTCCTCATGGAATGCCATAAATATTTATGGAGGTCTTTGTTGAAAAAGCCTCCAAGATCATGTACAAAGACCTGCCTTGTCCATTAATGCTGCATTTCTAAAGCTGACTCTTACTAGTAAAGAAGGGCTGAGGATCCTTATAAAGCTTGGAACTCCCCCTTCCCAGACTGCTTTAAGTCTAGGAGACTCAAAGTAGCCAAAAATAGTCTTGATACAAAAATAGATTAGAAGCAGGCCTAGTTCTGAAGGCTCACCCACTCCAAACAATACTTGCCTTCATAAAACTAGGAAAAAAAACCTGTAAAGCACTAAAAAATTAAGTGATTAGAAACTTGAATCTATTTAAAAGAAGAAAAAAACTTATTCAGCTTCGTGCTTGCATAAGATAAATATTTCCCCCTGCAGCTCCTCATGGAGGGAGCCAGAGAGTTCTCTGAGAATTCACAGTGACTTTTGGCTCACTGTAAAGTCATCTGAGTTGTTTTGGACATCTGTTCAGATGAACAGATTGGAAAATCAATTGACAAATTAAATGATAATTCAGAGTTTAAATAACACATGCAGGAGGTTACACCAGAAACAGAATTGACCACAGCACGGTTTAGTAACGGGTAGGAGGAAGGAAAAACCAAAAGGACAGTAAATAAATAAAGAAATTCTTTCTTCCCTTCTTTTTTTTTTTAGAACACACAAAACCATACTGTAGCCAAAACCCCAACCAGACTGAACTAAGCATATCGTTGCAATTTTTGCCCAAAATAAGCTGAATCCCACAGGATTGAATTTTCGTGCCTGTTGATAGTTTGGTGTTTTTTAGTTACTTTTTGGAAGGAAAAAGAATCATCCATCTGTGCAAAAACGTCCTGCAGACATAGCAACAACTCTGTGTATGGAACAGTTATTATTAGAACTGAGCAATGACTATTTTAAAAAATGTACGTTTTCTGGACTTTTTTTTTTAATTACACTAAAGGGAAAGTGGAAAGTTGCAGGATGACAAATATAGATAAATCCTAGGGAAAAGAAGAAAAGGCAGTGATGAGGTTACAGAAGGGATAGAATATCACTGCCACTCCAAGGTCCACAGCAGCAGCTTAATACAAAATTAATTCAATTACTCCTTTCATTTCAAAACAAAAAAGGGAAACTACTTACCTTACTCCCCTGATAGAAGCAGCACAGAAATTCCACTCATGGATACCTTTCTGCAACACACAGTAAAAAAAAAATAAATAAACAAAATTTTGCTTCTTACATACGAAGGGCCAGTAGGCATATCTTCTAGAATGAAGCTCATGAGATGGAATGGGAAACACACAAATGACAACAGTCTGTTTATTACCTGTTAACAGCTATTTTTCAAGGCTTTTTTTTTCACCTGAAGCCAAAGCAACAGAAGTTCTGCATAGAAGTTTTGGGTTATTTCTTCACTGTTTACTCTGCAAACACAATTTACTCTTTTAGAAAGAATTCAAAAGAGCAGATCAGAAGAGATGGCAGTATAGCCTTGTTTGGATACTGAACATAGGATCACGTGTGGAAAGGAGGGAGAAAAATATTCCACTTCTGAGAATAATGAGAGCTTGCTCTGTACACCCAATCCCCCAGAGTGTGGGAAGGCCACGTGGAGAATGCTACAAGTAGAAAGTCTAATGCAGGAGAGCAAAGTGGGAAACTCTTGAGAAGTAGGAAGAATTGCTCAGGGAAGGAGCAAATCTGAAGGCAAAGTGTCCAAAGAAACAGAAAGGAGATTATTTCAAATCAACTCAATCCCAGACCAGTAAGAATGTACAAAACCCCTAAAAGCTGCTGGAGTAAAAACATCGCTGGAAGAAAGAAGCCACCCTATGAAAACACAAAGGGCCAGGCCTCACTTATTTTCAGATCTTTTAAATTTACAGCTGTCACATTCAGCAGAACTGAGTTCTCTGGAGAGAGAGAGAAAACTCTGTAGAGTTATATTGCTCTGTGTTTATGTTCTGATAAAACTTTACTGCAGCAAACAGAAGCCTTTTGTATCTTCTAAAGAAAACATTCTCCTTTCAGGAAAAGGTGGAGCTACACCACCTCACAGCCCTGGCAACACTGGGATCCCATCACAATGAGCCACATATTTGAAGAACCTTTGCTTTCTGCAGCTGAATTTCATTTGGCATTTTAGTGATCTGAGCAAGGGCATAGTGTCAAACAGAAACATAATCAAATGCATTCTGAAAGAGGACTCAAAAATGTGTAGCTGATAGAATGAATAGTGAAATATACAGAAGTCAGAACAGATACCCCTCTGAAATAGCTGCACAATGTGCAGGAGATGACAGTGGAAATTGCTGTCCCAGCTGTAACAGCTTTCAATTTATTTTCTTTTTTTTTTTTTT
>VZRO01006798.1:615986-681025 GCA_013397915.1 Daphoenositta chrysoptera
TTTTTTTTTTTTTTGTAAGGATTCCTATATCAACTTTTTTATCCTCTGTAATTCTTTCCTTCCTTCTCAAATCACATTAAAGGTTGTGATGCTAATATGAAATGCCTAACACAATGGACCAAAAATACAAGCAAGCATCTTTCTTGATGCAAAAGTTTCATAACTATTATAAAGTACAAAGCAGTAACTTCAATATCTCTTCAATGTTACATGGGGTAAGGGTTTCTCTCATGGGGTAAAGGAATGGGAGAGTAGCCTGATATTAGGAAAAGCTGAAATTGCATCTTGAAGTGGAAGCACTGGCTGATGCTAGTTATGGCATCTTTGTGAAATTTATTTGAGTTTCCTGGTTCTCTTGCATGAAGGAAAATCAACTCAATCCCTATGCTAATGGGTTAGGGTTTCTGCATAGTCTTTTACAATTCCCTTCATATACAAAATCTGCTAGTTTCCAATTTTCCATGCTTAGAAACTCTCTTCAGAGCTGAGTTATTGGTGCTTCTCCAATTCCCACTATTGGGAATAATCTAAAATCTAAATAAGTTAAAATATGTGTTCTGAGAAGCAGAAATGCTCAAGAAACATAAGAAGCATAAGTATTTGGTTTTTACCTGTCATCTACATGCAACTAATCTCTTAAATCTTAATTACCACACGAAGTTCTCAAGCAATGAAATAACATATAAGTTATGTCCCTTCATGATCTTGCCAAGTTTTGAATACATTGGAGTAAATATATCAGGCATCCTATCCAAATTCAGCATCTGTTCTTTGGTTAGGCAAAAAAATCATCAACTACCCAAAACAAAACTCAAAATGTATTCAGAAGCCAAAGCAAAACAGAGACAGGCTGTTCTATTTCAAACTTACAAACAGCACTGCTGCATTCCTCTAACCCCATGTGGGAAGGGCTGCTAAAATTAGGGAACTGAGAGGCAAAGGTAATGTGCATTCTGTAAAATAAAAGGCTGTCTGGTTTTTCTAGGCATTTGTTTATCTTAAACTCAGTATTATTAAAAACATAAATGTTAAAATATGTTGCTAAAAGCAATAGAAAAGAAAGATGCTAGATTATTTATCCTGGTATTGACTGTCATTTGTCTAATTAATACAAAAGTGGCAGCTGCAGGCTCCACTGAATTTCAGTTTGCATTTGAAATGGAAATTCAGCTTCTTTGTGTATGAAAGGAAGTTCATACACTTTGTAACACACAGATCTTATTCTTGGAGCACTGACTGAACTATGGAAAACAAGCAGAACCATTAATTTATGTGCCAAAATGAACTGAAATCTGAAGCATGAATTACTAAAGCTCTGACAGAGCTATGGTTGGTAGACTGAACTCGGATAGATGAAGAAGTTTCCAAACCCAGCTGTCTAACATGCCCTTGCAGTAGAGATAAGTGGTTTTTCTTGTTAATCAGCCCCTAAAATGCTTGTTTTCAGGCTACTAAGGATCAAATTGTGAGTCTCTTTTGTGCAGTAGACTGATAGATAATACATCCTTTTCCTTCACAAAGTCTCTTAGCAAAGACAAATATTATACTGGTTATATCCAGCTGAAAAGGAAGCTGGTGCCTCCAAATTTTTCTATTCCCTTTTCTCCCTGTAAGGTTTCTGATGGATTCTAACGACTTTGACAAATTGCACCAGACTATGACTGTCCAGCTGAAGGGGAACTACCAAATTGCCCATGGCATTCTTTCGAAGGGTGTGATGGCTCACAGGGCACAGAGTATCCATCAGATTCCTGGCCACTCAATAAACTCAGCACAGGAAGGATTCTGGCCAGAGCAGAAGCACTGGGGAGTGCACTCAATGTCTAATGCCAGTGATTAACTCCAGGGCAGAAAAACAGGGAAACACTGTTCTGCAGAAAATACAAAGACACATGCCTCACATCAGGAAGGAGGAGGGGAAAACGGAAAGAAATTGATAACATGCTATAAAGAAACTCCTATTTTCTGAACACCAAACAGGTATAGACTGACACATCCAAATCCTTCTCCCAGCCAGAGGGTAAGTGGGCAGTCAAATGACACAGCTGTGAAAAATGCCATTGCTGAATGTATCAAACAGAACACCCCAGTAGCTAAATGATAAATGAATGCACCATGGAATATACTTTTTGGAATATGAGTGCACGTGCTCAAGTAAGGTTAACTCAAACTGGAACATGGGAAGTCATGGCAATGAGGTGCTGTGTGTGGCCAGTACACCCTTGTTTTGCCTAAAAAGAAACCTACACAAAAACCCTACACTAAGAGATATTAGGATTCTCCTTAAAAATATTGTCAGGTAAACATCAGTGAGAAAAAGGAACCACTTAATATAAACACTGTTAACAAACGAACAAATGTGTTTAAAATGGTCAACAAATTCAGACTAAGCATCAGAACACTTAAAGTAACTCTTTTATTTCACCAGCAATATTCCACTCTTGGCTCTTCTGGAGATGCAGTGGAATTAATTCTCAAACCACTTTTCGGCATGATTGGTCAATTGTGAAACCTATACTAATATTCAGAAGAAGCTTGATCACTTTATGTGAAACATTATATGGGAAGAGTGTCTGCAAAAGAGGGGAAGAGGACTCAACAGTCCAGAAAATTCCATCTAGTCCTATGTTCCTTCTTACACTACAGTTAAGCCACTTAACAGAATGGAAAGTATTATTTGGAGGTGAACTAAATATACATACAAAAAAGTCCACAAAAGCAAAAAAAAAAAAAAGCATGTGCAATTAGTCTCTAAATAGAATAAATTCTGAATACAGAAACACTTTCAGAACAGGTATTTCAGAATAGCAAGATTAAGTCTGTAGTTCTGACATATAATTATTTACTGTATGATAAATTTTTATTTTGCCCAAGAATTGCATAAATTTATTTTTTAAATTATTCTCAGAGGCTGAGCCTACTTCAAAAAAACATCAGTCAGAATAAACCACAAATAGATAGAAATTTATTGGTCTAAGTGAACATTTCAGTTTGTTCTCTAAATATGCTATTTCAGCTGCCATTTACATTTTCTCATGAACTCACAACACAAATTCTAAGCAGTACAGCCTCACTGTATTTTGCATTCAAAAATGTCTCTCCTTTTTTTTTCCTCTAACAGACTACTAGCAGGAAAGCTGAAGATTGGACTTGCCAGTGTTAGGTTAATGGTTGGACTTGGTGATCTTAAAGGTCTTTTCCAACCTAAATGATTCTATGATTACCTAAAAACAGGTCTTCATTGCCCCATCCTGCAGGGAAACAAAATCCTGCCACGGAAGAAGGAGCAGTTTTAAAAATGCCAGCATCCCCAGTGCTCTGCCTCCAGCTAACTCAGTCTCTGCTCACTCCTTCATGTTGACATCCTTCTCCAAGCTTCCATCACATCCTCCTTGTCTTCCCTCTTACCAACATTTTGCTTCCTAAACATCCCAGAATGTAATAATCATTCTAGGTTTTCCTCTCCACTTCCATCTCTGGATTTTCTAAGCTGCCTTCCAAATATGTCTGGCTATCTCACACCTTGACATATGGACTTCCCAGAATTTTCAGTTTCTGGAGCATTCATCTATCCTTCTGCCAAATATTTCTTTGGCATCTGATTGATTCTGCTCCCATTTTAACATACCAGTCTATTACTTTCATATTAGAGGAATATTTATCACAGCTGACACGTAAAACTGCAAGTACAGGAAGATGATAGTTCTGTAAATATAAGCAATTTTATGCTACATTATTGGTATGATGGCAGTAAATAGTAAATTACTTGTGAAATCTTAAGCAAAAGATTTTTAAACAACCTGAAAGAAGATGCAAGTTATTTTGAAAAATGATGGGAAACAAAAGATCCATGGAAAATTGGGACAATCTTAAGCACAGCAATCTATCTCAGCATCTTCCTGCATGTTACTAAAACACTTTTCTACTTTCCAGAATCATAATTAGATGCAAAGGGTCACATGTTACATGCCTTATGTACCAAGCACACTTTTAAATTGTGAAAAAAGTTGCAACTACAGACATACCTTGTCATCAGGCAGCACGTGCCAGATGGACACTGTCTTCTCCTCAGCCTCACTGTTGATGGAGAGATATGAGGGCTGATAGATTTTTGTTGGTTCTAATATTAAAACCTGGTAAACAACAAAAAAATTTAATAGTTACTGCTAAACCAATAGCATTACAAAAGGTATTGTAATTAAAACTATTTCTTTAGTCATAACATAGCAGGAAAACCAGGGGAAATAATGAAAAGCAAAATTTTAGGTACTGAGCTAGTTTAGTGTGGCTGACAGTAACTTAAGATTTTTTTTAAAAAGCCAACTTTAATTTTTTTTATATAAGGCTTTTAAGTGTCAATTGGTTGCATGTAGCAATTTTGCAAATTATTTTTTTGAAAAATGTCAGGTTTTGAAATCTTTCTGTCACAATTCAATCTCCTACATTGCCACTCTAGAATTTCTGTCTCCCATGTGGATGGAGAAGATTCATGGTACAAATTTATCATCTTTTGGTAGAAGCATATTTGGGTAAAGCAGAGAAACAGATTAACCTAGAGCTAAACTGAACTGCTTTTAATTTAGGCCACTATGAACTGTAGCCACCAGATCAAATGATTTTCTCAAAAGCAACAAGAACCACTGTAAGAGGCTGCCAGCTAACGAGTATAAAAAGTGTCGTGGAATAAGTGAAACAAAAACAAGAAGCATAATTTAAAAGAGATGGGATGCAGTAATGATTGACTAGGGCAAGTTGGTCTACATCTATTTTAAAAATTATATAAACACCCAAGTAGAAAGACTTGGGAGAGCCATGGCTTAGAGTGAAATCCAAGCCGTGTCTCCTTCAGAGTTGGTAAGCACACAGATACACTGGAAGCAGTGCAGGGTGAAATTCTGAAAAGTACCTACATATTTATCTCTGTAAATGATAACCAGTGTGAATTAAAATGTGTTGCTTGGCATCTCCAGACACTCATAATTTGTAAAATCTGGTTTAAGCCATTCACAAACTGTGGTGTTTATCCTAAAACAATTTATCCATGCAACTGTCCTTTCTTCCTCTAAAGGCCAGAGAGAGGATAGTGACACTGATGCCAGCAGGTAAGAGAGTAACTAACAGCTAAGATAATACCCAAGGACAGTAGAGCTCTTAAGTTCAAGCTCTCAGAACAACTCACAATTAGGAAATATGAAAAAAGCTTCTTTTAGAATAAATTAGTTGAGATCTGGGAGAAGGGAAGGAAAAGAAAGTTGCTAATTTTCATTTTGTTCACTTGTTGAACTGTGTGATTTTCATTTTTAACAGGCACAAATAGAATTTTTGTATAATGAGAGATTACATATGTCTGCAACACCAGTGTAGTTGAGTCACAAAATCACAGAACAGTCTGAGCTGGAAGGGACCCAGAAGGATCACTGAGTTCATAGAGGGATCAAAGCCATGACCTTGGCCTTATCAGCACCATGCTCCCACCAGCCTCCTGTACCACACCATCAAACCAGGTGGACACTGGGTTTATCTTTTGGCTAACGCAGTGATCAGCTTTGTTTTGCCTTTTAAGATTACAAAAAAATTCCAACCATTTTACTTGGACAGTTTTATAAGTAAAAATCTGCTTTAAGTATCCAATCAAACTATTTCATCTAAAATCCAAAAGGATTATGGCCTTGCTTGTACAAGCTCCAGAAGATTTAAAATATCTTTTGTCTCCCTGCAAAACTTTCTACCTGTTCTCCTCAGAAAAGGAAAACCAGGCTCCCTAGCCAGTCTCTTGTTGCCTCAAGCTCTTGCTGTTCAACATTGAAGCCTTCCTCATGGTTTATTATCACATCTACCCACGGAAGGTAAAAGAACTGTAAAAAAAACCTGTATGCACTTTAACTATCTGGGAGGCAATAGCAATTGTTATTTAAAACAAAAAGCTGGTTTTGCTGATGGTTAGCTAAAAGGAATACCCAAGACATTATTTCTTGGACATATATAGTTAATATGTCCAGCAAACATTGACCTTTTTACAGTACACTTTCAGGACATGGTACAGCACTGGGGCATCTAATAGAAGTTCTCAGCAAAACTTTTGTGGAAGAAATCAGAAATAAATATAAATATACACACTTATAGTGCAATGTTGCTGGAATGCATTTTCTAGTACCTGGAAGAATAGATTTTGGACTGTTTTGGCTGATTTTTAACCTCTAACAGGGCACAGTCTTCACTGGCAATAGTGTATACAAAGGCTGCTGAGCTAGAAAAAGACTGAAATTAATTCAATATCTTTCCTCCAAAACACAGTATAGTTAATATATTATCACCTGGAGTACACTGTAAATATTTGCTTTAGAAGTATACCCATTGGTAGCAAACAATAAATAGGAAAATTCTATCTTGACGTTTTTCCTCTTTACTTTTTTATGGAATACACTGTGCAATCCTGTTGCACTCACATGCATTCAACTAAAATCAATCTAAGATGCAGGCCAAATAAATTTATTCTGAACAAGCAGTTTATTGTCTGGCCACCTAAAAAGAAGCAGTGCTTTGTGCTCATTTCCTTTATATCACACTTTGTTTAAAAAAAACCCCAGACCCCCAAAAAACTACCAAAAAAATGTCCCCAAGACCCAAAAAACCAGCCACTTACTGGAAATCGAACTACAGTCACATCTGTCTTTGTGGCTTCAACAAGGAAGTCCATCCAGAAATCCACAAGTTCCTGTTTGGCTGTATGCTGTTCTGGAGTCAGTTTCTTAAAATGCTGATATATCAAAATAGTCTCTACAATAGACTGCAGGTACCTGTGACCATCCAAACACACACAGACAGTAAATTCAATACAGTTTGTGAGCAGTAATGTCTCTACCCTTAATCACAACTCAACTATTCACCACTGCAACACCAAGTAACATTTTGCTTCTCTAGGATTGATTTTCATAATAACAATTACCAATTAGAATTGGAAACATAGCTGCTAAATGAGGCAACTGAAATATAAAAGAGTCCTGGAACATTTCTTCCTGCACATATTCCTGATACCATAGAATGTCTTCTATCCTAAACCATGAAAACTTCACGAAATAACTAAATCCTCTACCTAAGGACCAAACTAAGCTTATGTCCAACTTGTTTCAGCACTGACCTACTTAAAATAAAAACTCAGGTGAAAAGTCCACTAGTTTAACTTTCTGCACTGCTCTGTCTCCTATATTGTGTCTGCACAGGCAACTATTTAACACAGATTTCTAAAACATGATGCTTCTGGAACTGATTATCCTACAAAGATGACAACAACTATTCTAAGCAGTCTTTTGGCATTGCTAGGGAAGGGCAAGATCAGTGCTGAATGTTTCCCCTAAATGCAGTTCATCCCTCTCTCTGTTGTTCTACTTTCTGGGGCTGATTTCTGGGGCTTGTTGATAACACTGCTTTCTCTTCACATTTTTGGAAAAAAAGCTTGTAAACATAATCTCACGGAATTTTTATGAATACTACAGCAATAAGATATACATGCTAAAAGAGGATTTATCATTGCTATCACTTTATCACAGTTAGGCTCTTCATGCAAACGTTTGTTTCACCCTCAGAGGGTCTTTAGTGAATATTTCCATAGCTGTGCAATTTCCAATCATCCTTCTCAGGCCATCAGGACAGCTGGCTTAAGGTACTGTGTCTACTCCCTTTTGCAATAAGTGGACCCTGCTACAAAGCAGGACACAGACTGGGAAGGAATTGCTCACAGGAGAAATTCTTCATGAAGCACAAATGAGTGAGCTGTATTTTCAGAGTTTAATCCACAGACTTAAACCCCAAAGGCACTGGGGTACATAAAAGCCTGACAACCAGGCATTCATAAACTCCAGAAAATCCCACCAGGAGACTTCCAGGGAGTGCTATCCAGCTTCTTAGTAAAATATACACATAGTAAAAATGTAAAACCTTGCAAATAAATACATTGTAAATAGCATTTATGAAATATACTTTGTCTGAAAATGGGAGTTTTTAATTTTGACAGTTTCTATGTTATGTCAATACAGAAGTTAAGCATTTCCGTATTTTAGCATCTGTCTGATCACCTTCTGGAGACACACTCTATCCTTTATAAAAAGATAAGAATACAAATGCTGTGATGTTCACCCTTATAATTAGCAGAGTGACAACTTTTTTAGTCAGAAAGGGGTCTTGGTTCCACCCAGCTAAGACGATCCCAGCCCTTAAGGAGTTGGTGACCAGTCCTTGAGTGCTGCTCTACCCAAAGCAGGTGCTGGGAACCTGCTGGCAGAGCACACATCTCTTGGCCTTTGCATAACAGGTGTTGAGTCTACAGGGCTGCCTTTAACCCTGGATTTATAACCTTTCTGTTAATTGGACTTTGATTTGCAGACTTCTCAATCCCTACAAGATGCAGCTTGCACCACACAGCTCATCTGTATTCACTTCCTAAAACAACTGGTATGTGCCATACCCTTAAGAGTATTTAAAAGTACAGCCTGGCCTCTCTAGCTAAGCTGTCTTCATTCTTCATTCCCCAAAACCTTCAGGCTGTTATGACTAAACTCACAAGCCACTTCTCTTCAGCAATGTAGCTGCAAGCAACTCCTCCTTCCCCCTCTGCCCTCAGAAGAGCCTGAAGGCAATGGTGAATCTGCCCTTCTCACACATCAAATAAAGACCCATATCAGATCTACCCCTGAATAAGGGCAAAAGGGGAAGAGAGTCCCTTCTCTGGATAGAAGTACAGTGAAACAATACACACACAGAGTAAAATCTGTTAAAAACCACAAAACTTATCTCCTGTCAGCTCAATACAGTGCCTAATGTGAAAGCTGAAGGAGCCCAATGTTTTAAAACATAGCAATGTACACGGCCTTGTTTATCACCTTACCATGCTGGTGCCTTTAGTTTAAACAGCTTTTCTGAAGCCTGGATCACTCTTATATGATCATTAGCCAACATACTGGCCCCCAAGAAAGATCCCACTTCCCAAAAGCTTTGCAGTTTCTCCAAGCTCCCCTTTTTACCAAGCAGGCTGCTGATCTTTACTCCTGTAGCAAAGAGAATAACAAGTCACAAGAATTTGTATTAAGGCAATTTTTAAATTACCATTTCCCTTATTTGAAATCTATTAATTGCTTACATTACTATACCCTCTCCATTTTGATAAAGTAAGATGGAAATCATACTTACCAGTTAATGGTATATGCCTTGCAAACACCCTAAGTGGTGGAAGATTTTTTTTCCCCCACCCCCTCTTCCTACAGTTCTCAAGAAAGGAACTTTAAGACATCACTGTCAGGACAAGGCCACAGTCAGATTACCTATGTTCTTGCATGGACCTCATCTGTAAAGGTAAATTGGGGCCTTAGGCTACACAACATAGCTGCAAAAACTTAACAGATGCTGAATAAGGCACCTATTATGTTTTTTTCTGCTTTGTTTTTTTGACTTTACAAGCCCCAAGCCCCAAACTTACCTTTATAGACAAGGTCCCATGCAGAAGGAAGAGATGATCCACTGGGCTCCTTCCAGCAGTGATGTTCTTTTAACTGCAGCAAGTCCTACCCCAATGAAAGACATCTATTAATATTCACAAGTCCCTCAGCACCTCAAGACTACGGAGAGCCTCAGGTTTTATTTTGACTTGCTAAGTTTGCTGAGAACTACAGGCTCCCTTGTGGCCTTCAGGATGAGTTTTAGTTCACATGAGCTGCTACATAAAGCTAACATAAGATATGCTACACCATCCCCTGCAAAAAAAATTAAACCCAATTTGCAGCTTACACAACAAGCCTCTTCACCACTGTAGTCTTTAATTCACTTTTCCCACACTACTCCACTATGACAGTTTCCCTCCCACATCATCTTCCATTGTCCTTGATATTCGGGCTGAGTATTCAGAAGAAATTTCAATGCAACAGTTGATCTTGTTTTTTTCCTTAATCTTCCTTGAGTAGCTAGCAGAACTAAACTTCATGGTGGAAGCAGCAATAAATATTATCAAAATGGGTATCATTACATAAGCTACATTTCAGCCTACAAAGTTATCTTGTTTTATCCCATTGCTCACATTTTTATGACATCAACGTCAGGTAATAAAGCTTTTAAAATGTGAAATTGTATCCAAGTGGCCTATAGCTTATTTCACATCTGTATTTCACACTTTGTGCTCTCTTGCTAACAAGAAATTGCTGTGCTTGAGTAACATACAGAACAAAATAGTACTTTAATCATAAAAAACATTACTTGCTTGCTTCTTGGGAAATAAGTTTTTGTTATTCCTGAAGAGAAAAACAATGCCATAACACAAAGTATCTCTGATCTGCCTGAGAAATTTCACAAATGTAGATTATGTCCACCAACTCTGCATGGTTCCGTGGTGAGCATTTCTTCAAGGCTTTAAGCCAGGGTGCTACACACGTTCAGTCAAAGATGTGAAGATGAACGTCTGCACTCATCAGCAGAGAACAGGGAGGGGGAATTAGTGCTGAAAGTGTTCAACTTCAGCTGGGTTCTAGAGAACAAAACCTGAATGCTATCCACGAAATACAATAAAAAAAAATCCATCTCCCCCAGGACTTTAGAGTAACACTCCTCAGCAGTATCTTCAAAGGCCAAAGGGCTCTGTGAGAATGTCTGAAGAATTGGCATGCATGTGATGGCAGCACACAAGAACAGAGAGATACCCACTCACTTCCACAGGTTTTTAATGTGCCTTCCTCACAGGGGATGTAGGGAATGGAATGCCAGGGATACCTGGATCGTTTCAGTGGGATATGCCTCTGCTGAGAGGAAGGGGGAAGGGAGGAATTTAGCTGTGCACAGGGCCTTTGCTAAGCCTTCACAGCCTTTCTGTGCTCCAGATGTGGGAACAGAGCTAGAGCAAGGTACAAACCGAGTGTGTGGGTTTGAGGGAAAGCACAGCTCACAGGGAGAGGGACTGGCACGAGTGGCACGGCAGGGAGAGGTGTTTGTTAGGAGGGCAGGGCTGGGGACAGCAAACATTTTGAGTCCCAGCTCAGTTAGGGAGGCTTGTAGGAAGATGGTGACAAAGTCCAGACAAAGGACTGATGTGTAGTAGTTGTGATACCTGAGGACACCAAGTTTGGGAATCATTACTGTTATGTAACTTGGATAAAATGGAAGTTTTACCCAAGTATTCTGTGAAGTGGATCCTATTACCTTGGAGAAGACAACATCACCCTCTCATCAAGTTCTTCTGAGAAAGGTGAAGTACTCGGTGTTAAAACTCACTCTGGTTTGCTGACCATCCTCTGCAAAGCTCATCCACAAAATTACTCACCCCTGAAAGGCAAACTACTTATCCCTGAAGTGTAGTTGCTGTGTGATGACATTAGCAATAGGTTCAAAAGACTGTAAGTCCAATTTAAAGAACTTTGGGGGGAGGGACTGTTTTGGAAACTTGCAAAGTGAATCTTCATGAATTTAATTATGAAATTATGGTTTCCTTGTATAATTTCCCTTTTCTAAGTTTATTTCACCACCTTTAAAAAATTTTTGAGAGTATAAGAAAATCCAGGCAAAGTCAAGACATTCTCTTCTTCCATGATAAACCTGGCATTCACAAGGGGAGGGAAAAAAGCAGCAGCTGAATTCCAGTATATTTTATCAAAAATATTTTGCTTTTAAAACAAATGAGCCAAAATAGAGGAACCATTAATACCAGAAAAGCCATGTTTTTATAACATCAAGCATATACCCACAGCTTGTGATGAAAATGATACACTAAGCAGATATTACCAGTCAAATATTACTATGAAGGCTTTATAAATAAACTGCTTTCCTTGCTCAAATATTGACAGAACAATTCATATTACAGGATCCTTTGTGTGTCAAAGTTGCACAGCCTGCAGAGATCACAACTGTCAATGCAGAACACAGCATTTCTGTTCTGGTCTCAAAGTCCTTTGTATGGTTAAGAAAGCAATACTACTCAGAAAATAGAAAGGAGGGTTTTTATTAATGCTCCATTTGCTCATTTAGTTGTGAACTATTATCTGACAAGTACAGGTAGCAACTTTTAGAAGGCAAATTTTCTGCTCTGATGCAGATTGGTAAAACTTCTCTTGGATTTATTCTTCTTTTTACTGGAGTTATTCCAATATTGCCAATCTAATCAGATATGCATCTCCTAATTACAGTCTCATGCACCCTCTGAAGAACTGTTAATGACTACATCCTTCCTTACACCTTTCCCAGCCTAGCTATATAATTTCCATATAACCTCGACTGAACTTGACCAGTTTGTTCTTGCTTCTCTCCTAATCTCCCACCAGAAAGCAGAACTTCTCCAATTTCTGTGTACTACAGATAATGCTGTGGGTGGACACCAAACAGAAAGCACTGCCTGCAAATCTAACTACTGCTGAAAAACAGTCTTGTACTCACAGATCTAAACAAGAGGTGACATCAAAAGAATTACACACATGTAAAAGATACTTAGGACCAGAAAAAAAATCAAAACATTTTCCCACACAACCTCTGTGATTTTGCCTGATTTTCTGTAAAACATTAACCCTAGACAAATGAAATACTAAATTATCCCCAGAATCTAGCACAACTCAAGCCATCTGAAAAACCTTGTACAAAGACCATTGCAAGGTCTTGCACCTGGGAAAAAAACATAATCCAGGAGTGCAGCACAGTCTGGGATCTACTCCACTAGGGAGCAGCTCTGTGGAAAGAGATCTGGGGGTCCTGAAAAACAGCTGAATATGAGTGAACAGTGTGCTTCTTCAGCAAAGAAACCCAGCAGGATGTTGGGATGTATCAAGGGCATCAATAGGAGAGAAAAAGAAGCCATTATCCCACTCTATTCAGGGCTTGCCAGGGCAGTCCTGGAATAATGTGTCCAGTTTTGGTTCTCACTATCCACAAAAGATGTGGACAGGCTGGAGAGGGTCCAGAAAATGGCCACAAAGATGAAGAAAGGACTGGAAGCCTGCCATATGAGGAAAAGCTGGGTTTGTTCAGCCTTGAGCAGGCTTAGGGGAGGTGTTATCACCATCCAGAGTGTAAAGGGTGGCTACAAAGGAGATGGAGACTCCCTTCTGACAAGGAGTCACACGGAAAAGACAAAGGGTGATAGGTACAAGTTACTGCTGGGGACTTTCCAATTGGGCACAAGATGAAAATTTTTCAAAATTTGAAGGATCAGCCCTTGGAATCATCTCCCAGGGAAGCAGTGGATTGGATATTGGATGATATTGGAGGCATACAAGGTGCAGCTGGACAGGGTGCTGGGCCATCCTGTCTGGACTGTGCTTTTGCAAAGAAAGTTTGTAGCAGGTGATCCTTGAGGTACTTTCCAACCCAGTACTCAATTCCACGATTCTGTGAATAGTGACCACAGTCTTACCAACAAGAAATAAATGACCAACGACACACACAAGGTCTATACTATAAACATATTTGAAAACGTGTTTCAAAATAGCTGAGTCAGTCTGAAACTAAAAGTATTTTGACAACACTCCCTGTGACAAAAAGAAAGATGGACACGAGTAGCAAACAGGAAGGGTTGCTGTATCAAGGGTGTCCAGCAGACACCAACTAAATGTTAACATAAGGCATGCAAACAAAAAACCAAACAAACAAACCACCTAAGAAACAGGATACTTCTGCACTAAATAATTCATCAGCTGGGGATGGAACCTTATGTAATAATGAACATTAATTTCTGTAATGTTCTCGATACAAACAATAGGGAAAACAACACTGGACAAACTCATAAGAAGATGATACCGAAAAAATAACACACAGATTTCATCAGTAAAATTAATTTGTACAAATCTAGTTGCCTGTAGCTTTTTTGCAATTGAGGAGTTTCTTTAAAATTGAGGGATTCAAATTAAACTATACAAAAAATATAGCCCAGCTCCATTAAACTACCTAGTTTAAATTTAGGCCAACTAAGTGAGTATTTGTAAATGCAATATCTAGAACATATATTTTTACCTCCTACTCTGACACAAGAATTCAAATTTCAGCATAGGATGTGAAAGTATTCGATGCGAACCAAAAAGCAAAATCCCACCCACTCAAAGAAGTGCAAACACAGTAGTTGTTTGCAGCCTATCACATCCAAATTAATACCTCCATTCACACCTGAGAATTTAAATTTCACTTCCACTATTTATGTGAAAGCAATCATCTCACTCTGACCTTCATACTCAAAATTACCCAGGAAATTACTTCCATACAGTGCACACCCAACTTCAGAGCTAGAGCAGTGGCTGAGCACAGATACATTTGGTGGAGTGAAAAAAATTGTTTCTTTCTCATTTGACAACATCCTCAGGAGAAACAAAGATAAAAAAAGACTTTACAGAAAGTCAAGAATTATACTAATTCACGGAGAAGAACACCAACTGATTTCCTTATTATGACATTCAGTCCTTTCTCACAAACCTTCCCTGAACATATTACTGACCAATCTGGAGTTTTTGCTCTCCTCAAATCCAGAATATCACAAACAGAAAGGTCTTAATTCTTCCTTCTTAAGTAAGAAACTTTTATATGACAAGGGTGGTGAGACATTGGACCAGGTTTCCCAGGAAGTGAATGCCCCTTTGTTGGAAGTGTCCAAGGTGAGTCTGAGCAACGTGATCTACTGAAATATGTCTCTGCCCACAGCAGGGGCTTGGACTAGATGGTCTTTAGAAGGTTCCTCCAACCCAAACCACTGTTATTCTATGAATACAGACATTCAGAAACCTCTAAGAATGCATCAGAAAAGAAAGATTCTTCTCTCAACCTAACCCAAGCTCAAGTCAAATGCCTTTTCCTCAGTCTTAGGATGGAATTCCTGTCCATATTTCCTACAGTGGTTGGTGTTTGTTTTAAAGAGTGCTAGCTGGAACTGGATTCCCACTTCAGGTGTTCCTGTTTCACACAAATGATGCTTTTACAAAGAATCTTAGTTTTTACTGAACTCTGGTAACCATTTAAGACCCTGACACTGAAACCAGCTCTTCATGACAGCACTCACCTGCAGTCAGGTGGGATCAGCAGTGGTGTGAGAGACCAGCTTAAACATTCACATGCTCTCTATCAAAGCTTTCATATACAACCACCAGATTTTCCCCTACAACAGTGGGTGGTAGTGCACTTTCACTAGAATGTGATTTCACCATGAATTTACAAGTTATAATTACCAACTTTCCGCAGCTCAAAAGAAGTATCAAAGCAATGCCCAGCTGCCAGGAGGAGTACTGCATAATTAATTCCTGCTGGTAACGTTGGCTCGGACTCAAACGCCTTCTTGAACCTAGAAAAACAAACATTCAAGTTTACTTTCAAAATAATGCAATCTAGTTGGGGCATCATTACACTTTTAGGTACTTTAGGAGCTTATCTTCTGTTTACACAGCAAGAATCCATGGAAGCAAAAATATTTTACTGCTTTCCACACATTCTTTGTGGTTATTTTTAGGAGTCTGTTATTTATACATGCTCCTCCCATTTCCTTTCCCCCCACACAACAAGCACAAACCCTACTCATCCATCCCAGAAAAGTTACAGTATCTTACAATATTTTCTGTAAGATCAAATAAAACAGAATAATACTACCAGTTTGTAAAAGACCTGTTTCACAGTTATATTTATTAATAAGCTCATTAATTTAGTCTTTAATACATGAATTTTCATTGACTTGAAACCTTAGATTCTATTGTGGATCTGCTACAATGGCACACGGGGATATCAAAATGCTTAAGCACAGAAGCAAGTGATATAAGAATATACCTCACATTTAGCTACAATTTCAGCTACTCCCAATTTCGTTCTTTACTGAGTGGCTTATTGACACTGTCTTATGAATCTATTCACATAAAAAAGGACTATACCATGTTTCATTCTCCTCAAGAGGCAGTGAGCAATCAAGAGAAATGGCAGAGGCATTCACCTAGCCTCAACCTTGTCTTAGAAGGAGTGGAGGTGCTTCACACAAATGCAGCACACACTATCCTCATGCTAGCAATGCAAGTAGTGGTGACAACAGCACATCACATCTACAGGGCTTTAAACTCATCCTTCAGAATAAGAACACCTTTGGTTGCATGTATGCACACACATTTTCACACCTACGTAAGGAGGAGGCAAAGACCACTGTCATTTGTGAGTTAAGGAGCACAAGAGGTTCAGTCTACACAACTCACCACAGCAAAAGCAATGGAGATTAAAATTACTTTCTAAAGGATGAGAAAAATACAGATAAAAAAAATGGAATACATTACAAAAATAATTAAACAGCTTGTGAGATTAATATATAAGGAAGGAAAGAAAAATAATCCACGCAAAACCTAAGGATTTGGCTCTAGAGCACACTTTGACATGCAAGCAAAGCTAAGGCATTTTGATCCCACCAGGCCAAAAAGATGGCTGGTTTTTAATTTGTTTGTTTGTTGTTTTTCCGCTCTAATGATTCATGACTTTGCATCCTTTAACATAAGCTCTGCTCTCCAAAACTGTAAGACAGGCTTCTCTTCAATCTGCTACATATATATATATACTTTTTATACTCCAGTTGCCCACCTTCAGAGAATTTAATCATTAGACAAGTGTCTAGTCTTCTAAAAAAAAAGCAAGAGAAGCAGAGAGTACTAGATCTTTTTCTTTCATCATCTGCAATTTCCTCTTGCACTGCGAGTTACAACAAAGTGAGGAAGAAAGTACATACAAAATATTTTTGGCTCACTTAAAAACCCCAACCAACATACACACCCCAAAAAAACCACCATAAAAAAACCCCCATAAAAATCTGCAACCAAGCAGGACAAAACTCTCATTGATTTTAAGTATATACATCTAAGAGAAGCCCTCTAGCTGGCATTATCTGCTTGGAGACATAGTGGTGTTGGGAACTGGACTACCTTTTTTGCCCCTAGAGATCTTCCATGCTGTAATTCTCAAGAAAGAATTTATTTATAGGAAATATATTATTATTTATTATTATTTATTTATGAGAAATTATTTCTCAATAAGAAAATGAGAGAGAAAATATTGACAGAAGAAGAAGAAAAAACCTTGGAAATTAGTATTTTGCTCCAGTAAAAGAGAGACTGTACTTTAGGAAAAATGTTGCAGTTGCTGACACTTGAGAAAATGTTGCAGTGCAGACACTGAATTAGGGAGGAAGCAGTGAAAAGATATGAATAAAGACTTGGTGGCTTTGGTAAGTCTGATTCACATTGTCAGTATAAAACAGGAAAGTTACAGTTAGTAATCACTCTTTCATCAATTCTTTTGTATTTATATGAAAGATGTCTTTTATTCTGCTTTCTAATTGTCAGAAAAATCACATTGTTGCTCGTTTTTTTTTCAAATTGGAATAGACCAAAGTACCTTGACATCACTAGTTGTTGCAAAAGCAATGCTTGGGTTCTGCTGCCAAATTCTCATTATCTCATGCAATTCACTATACTTCTCTTACACCCTCATTTCTCTAAGACTGAGATAATAGCCTTTATCTCAACACAGCACAGCACTTCCATGGAGGCATTGTTCCTGCACACACCTTGTCCTGTTGTGGCCTGCTGGAGCACTAGAGTAGGCCTGCTCCTTTCTAAGAGCTTTTCTCTGAGTTATGAGTCAACCTTCCAGCATGTCAAACCTCCTGTATGACTAACACTGGAAACTCAAATCAAAATCCAGTATGAAGTACAAACCAAAAGCAACTGGACCATCCGGTACAGCTCCCAGCCAAACTCCAGCTTGACTCAACAGAAATCACCTTTTTCTGTCTTGGGTCTCACTTGCCAGAGGCTTCAGGGATTATTTAGGGGCAAGCTGGCCAGCACCCTACCCTGTGCAGGAGCTCTCAGCCTCTGTCCTTTCCTAAACTGGAATGCCTGCAATCACTTCCCATCATCAGATGGGATCATCAGATTATCGTGATTGCTAAGATACATCTATTCAAAATGTGTTAAAAATGACTACATGAATTTACCACTGTTACACATATAATCATTCTTCGTTCAATTGTTTGACAATATCAAAGTTTATCTGTTCATAATGCACTATGGACAAGGAGAAAGCAAGATGTACAATAGCAAAAGTAATTAGTATTTCATTTAGCCTGTAATTATGCCTAAAATTTGTATACAGAACTACAGTTTTCTTTTTATCTTGTTCATGACATTAGCAAAAATCAGTGTTTACAAAAGACCCCTGGAAGTTTTTTATAGGCTTTGCACCTTACAGGGAATGAAACTTTTCTTTAATCCAAAATTATGCTAAGAGAGATGACAATAATATGTTATGCATTCCTGTTATTTCAACATCTTTTAAAAGTCCAGTAAAAATTGCCAAACTGTAAAGCATGACCAGAAGTTATAAACTGCATTTCTATTCTGAGGCCATAAATGGTAAACAATTTTATCTTATCTTTTACAAGAGACAGTTCTAAGACGAAGTTTACTGAAAACAAGAGCTAAATGACAAAGGAAGAAGAAAGCTTTCCATTTTAAGCATTTACTTCAACCAGCAGCTGATGAGCACAAGACCAGAGCCAAGATGTGATGTGCAGGACAGATAAACACAGATTGTCTGTATCCTCATCTGAATGCAGAGGAGCAGCTCATCCTGACAGAAATCTAGGATGACATCCCATGCCTTCATTTTTTAACCTCTTCCACATGACAGCGATTTAGCACATTTCAGAAGCATTAAAAAACCAAGATTCTTATCTCTAAAACGAGGATAAGTATTTCTCTATTATTGACTAATCTATTGTGTGTTTCTTTGACTATTGGTGCTACTGTAGTCCACTGCTATATGCATGTACAGTGAGGCTGGGGTGATAAAACTTTTGTCAGCACAAGTTTGGAACAGTCATATTGCTTGTGAGTTAAACCTCAGCACCTCCAGCCTAGCTAGCTAGTATCTGTCAGATTCCAGACATGCAAATCAATTCATGGCTGGTTACTTTCCAGCCCAGATTCTTAAAAATAATTCAGTATACAGGAGACATCATATTTGGGAAAAATGAGGAAAATACACTCTGATGATACCCAAATTTCAAGTCTGTGAGGCACTTCAAGAACTTTGGAGAATGAGATGTGTGAACAACATAAATCTCTCATTCTCAGCAAATACGCAAGGAAGTTTAGAAGACTCAGTCTATCCCCTAAGGATGCCAAAAATTTGGAAAGAAAACTTGTTTAAATACATTCTTGTTGGAGGAATATTTTCCCAAAGCTAACCAAAGGACATAGACCAGGAAAACAGTACTCACCAGAATGTTCCTTTGTCTCTGCTTTCTGTATCTGTGAACCCAGATTCCAAAAACATGTCCTTGTAAATTCGACCAACCAGGCAGTACATATCTGAAGCTACCTGGTCTTCCTGTTCTACAAGGGGAATCATAATTTCTAGAGCTTTCTGTCTGTCTCCAGGCAGATTTCGCCTGTTGAAAATAAAAGTTTTGATTAAAAACCATTAAAGTTAACAAGAAATACTTTTTCATTACCATATTTTAATACAGACATATGACTTCATCCATGTAAAATTATGGATAGACACAACAGATTATATTACACATACACACTCACCCCCTACTTCAGTTTTTGGGGTTTTTTTGTCTTTTCTTTGTATCAAAGGACACCTTTATAAAAGCCCCCAAACATAATTTCTTTCTCTCATGAAGCATCAGCTAGAGCAAAGCTCTGAAACAGCATCAAGAGCCTCCAGGGAAATTCTTAGAATGATTTATTGAAATACTGAAAATGAATTAATTCCTTACAAAACAGAAAAATATGAACCTTGGTTTCATATCTAGTATTTCTTTCATTGTAATTCATGCTCTAAAGGAAAAAAGATTCAATCTCATGTTTGTGATTTTTACTTTTTATATACATTTTGACTGGGAAGCAAAAAGTCCAAAAAGCACAAACCAGATTGAATTCCCATGATAGGGAAGGTTTAGGAGTAAAGGCAATAAGGCAATATTAAAAGAAGTACTTCAGACAAATAAACCACGTAATTGCAAGCATTTGACACTTCCTGGTGAGTCATAGTTTTGATACATACATCACTCAGTATCAAAAGTTTAGAATTTTAATGTTTGTGTACTGAACAATCAAATGACTCCCTTTTCAACACTTCCACATCTTGTATCGACTATCACTAATCCAGATTAATGAATTTAATCAGAACAAAACCAGTACAGCAAATAATGTTTTGCAACATGGATTATTTACACCTAGCTGGTCTTCAGAGCCACAGGTCCCTACTTTTATTTCTGTTTACTTTTCCATCATCAGTGCCCTCACACTTTCTTGATTTAGGTCAGACTAATCCTGACTAATTGAGCTGCTCCATCCTTCCGTACTAGTGACCTGGATTAGAAGCAAGAGACACTCTTTTTTCACAGCAAAGATTCAGAAGCACAGAGTATCCCAGACCAGCCTTAGCTCACAAAATATCCTCTATAGTCACAGTAAGGAGAAAGTTACAATTAGCCAAATTAATTCCTTCTTGGCACACCAAAGCATGAACGTTTTCATGGCTGCCATGGCTTCTAGTTCAATGGTCAGTCTGGAGAAGAGAGGAATAGAAAATCTCATCTGGACTCCTTTGGAGCTACTGTGCAGATCTTTTGTCAGATACTCTCAGAGACAACATCTCGGAGTCACAGAACCACTGAAGTACAAGGATATGCCTGGAAAGATTGTGCTGCAGTTTCCCAGGTTTTTAGTGCCTCAATGAACTAGTCCTGTTTTCAAAGGTGACTTTGTTTCAGAAAACTGTGACCTTGAGGTCTAAACAAGATGTTAAAACTCCAAGGAATGCCTAGTGACCCTTGTGAAGGCTCTGGAGAAGTGGCAGATACATGCTGGATTATTTAATCTGCAAAACTTCAAAAAATTATGTCAAACTGGAAACAAAAAGGGCACAATATTTATATCTTCATATACCTGGTACACAGGCATGAGAAAGGGTCTGGGCATTTTATTCAGACAAAAAAAAAAAAAAATAAGCCAGACAGCTGGTTTTTATTTTCTGTTTTCTTTTTTTTCTTTCAAAACCAGGTTTATTTTTCAACTAATTACTTTTGACATGTTTTTACATCACTTTCACATGATACGCAGTTTCAAGACTCCTCAGTGAACTTGAACTACAAAATTCAAATCTGTGAGAAGCAGAACCATCTGCAGACATTTTCTATACTTGAGAATTTCAATATCTGCTGACACCTGGTCTACTCCTCTAAAAGTCATCAGCAAAATGTTCTCTGTGATAACAGCAAGGGAGCAGAGAACATCTGTAATTTCCTCTGAAAAAACACCCCTTCTAGTCTCTTGCCTAAATGCCAGTATCTTAGAAAGAAAATCTAGGCTTGGCTTTTATTTAATCCATGGAAGCAGTGTATGTTGTTCCATGTATCACATTTTGTCCATGTTATCAGAGAACATGAAAATTAGTTTATCATCATAGTAAAATACAATCTCCCTATGGACATTTGATGGAAAGTCTGCTTCTGTCTCCTGACATTACCAGAACTCAGACTTAAATGAGATGATGTCTTTGGTAGCACAAATGATGCAGCACTGTCATCACACAGCAATGTTAAAAGTGTATTTTACAGAAGGAAAATACTGTTAGGTATTTATTTGCTGTGATTTAGGTACTGCAACAAAAAATAATGCAAACCTACGGAAAGAGAAATCAAACATGCTAAAGGAAAAGGAATGAAATTTAACAGTATGAGATAAAAGAAGCTTAGATTTATCACAAACCTCCAAGGCCCCAAAGTTGCTTCAATCAAAATCATAGGACTGTGTATAAAGACTCAACTAGGGAACTTCACACAGGATTACCCACCCCTTACAAAGTTTGAAGTTTTGATTTACTGTTCCACAGCAGAAGGAAGGGTAGATTCTTACCTGTTTAGGGCAAATGCATAATGCAGCCTCACGTGGTGGTGGGAAGCCAAGTCAAAAGTGGGCAGTTTTTCTAAAGTTTTCACCAATTTCACAATGGAATCGTAATCCTTCCAAAAGAAAGGAACAATAAAGATTTAAGTGGCTCTACTGAGGTATGCCTATATAAACTAAGCAGCTATTATTTCATACAAAGAAGTGTTTTCAGTCCATTGTAAGTTTTATGGATTTCAGTTTTTTCAAACTGTAAATAGCCCAGCACCAATCAGAGATGGGAATATGCACAGTATTTAGCAGGGAAGCACAATTTGGTCTCCAGTTCTACTTCAACATGGTCCTGTGGAAATTTTCATACATCTGTTTCATGATTAAAGTTAGCCCCAGGAGCTGAACACATGTCAGTGTTCACATTGTGCAGATGTTACAAAGCTAACTGCATTTGAATTAAGGCATCTCAAACCTCTGGAGCAGGCATGAGCCACAAAAACAAAATAAAAGGCTCTGTAATTCCACAGTTTTTAAAGTAGCTTACCCACTGACATATTTAAAAAACAAAAGTAAAAAAATCTAACTCAAACCATTTCATAATATTTAAGTAGTGACAGTTGAAATTATAGATAACAAAGTAAACAATTACTAGCACCATTCCAAAAGCTGAAATGCATGTGAACTATTTATGTTTCCATGAGAAACATCACATGCTTTGGTGACAAAGAATACATTTGCCTATCAATTGCAGAATGCTACCACAGCCTTTAACTACAGGCTGTTCATCACACAGCAATGCTGAGATGGAGAAGAGTTATTACATGTCATGTACTTTTTAGGTACATGGTTATAAGGGTTATAAAACCCTTTTCTGCTACAGAAAGGCAAACAGTGAAACTACAAAACAAAATAAAAACATCAGAGAAGACACCATTTTTACTGGAGTGCTTTTTCCACACAGTTTGTTAAAAAAATCTGTGCAAAATGCACTAAAAGTTTCTGTGTGTAGTTTAATTTACTACTCTTCGTAGTGCACAAAACTCCTACCTGGATGTCTCTGTAGGACAGCAGCAAGTTAATTACAATGTCAGCAGACAAGACCTCCACGTTATCCACTCGCTGTCGAATCCTTGCCAGCTCTGCTGCAAGCTCTTTGCCCGTGTAAAGTGTCCTGGCCTTCCTGATGTCATTCAGAATGGATTCCCGAAAATACTGGCTGGAGAGGAACAACTTCACATCAGCAGCTGGGGACAGGTCCCTCACACTCGTTTTTCTGGCCCCACAGCTCTCCCACAATGAGCAGAACAAGTATTGATACAGCAGTGTCAATGGAGAGGTTTGGTCAAGCTAAACTGTTAATTATCAGTTTGTCTGAACAGAAGGCAAAAGAGCCTGGCATTTATCTTGCCAGACAGATTATTTGCATTTTCCATGGGTGTACAAGAAGCCAACTCACCTGGAACTGGCCTGTGCCACCTTGAGGAGCTGAATGAATCGATCCACCAGAGGTAAGCAGATAGGCCCAAGCAGAGACTCAAAACCGGGTGGCATCAGCTCTGTGAGTCCCTTCACGAAACTGCTGTCACAGCAGTACACCTTGTTATGGGGGGTTATCATATAAGGAACAAATATGTAGTTCCCAGTGCACATCTGCAGGGAAACAAGGTGCAGTATTTTAGGGGAGTTATGGCTTGACAAGCTGAAGTATGAAACAACTGCATATACTACCTGCAGAATTCCACCTGTGAAGCCAAAGGGAGACCTGCTGCTTACTTTGGTAAGACTAAGTTTTGGCTCATAAATTCAGTTTTGACATCAAATAGGATAAACACCTGAAATGTATTCTTTCAGATTTCTGATCCACTTCCTGGAAAAGTATTAAGTTGACCTTAAAATTGTAATTGGTTCAATAGTGAAACAATTCTCAGGGCACACCCTTGTAATCCTGATGGAATCAAAAGAAGCTGAGGTACACTCTTTTCAAGGTGACAGATGATCAGAAGAGAGCAGTACAGTTAGGCTTACAGATATTGGAAACAGCAACACAATCTAGTTGCCTCACAACAGCAAAACCATTGAGAAAACTAATCCTCATATGAACTGCAAAATTACTCAAATAGTTTAGCATTCAAAAAGCAAATTAAATTCCCTACTATGTAGAAAATACTTGTCAATGGGACTTAAAATCATACATAGTTCAGAATAAGCAGTTACAGAGCACCTTAGCATTGCTAAACTGCATTGATTTTTATACATCAATGTATGATAGATAGTTTGCAAAAAAAAAGAAAAAATTAAGTATCTTCCAAGGAAGAGGGAGGCAAGCTATCTGCTGACTGTGGTATGTGTGTGAGTACAGATTTATGTACAGAGAAAGTTGCTGAATATTTGTGGTTTAAAGAGTCTTAATTATGAGAGAGAATACCAACAAAATCGGGAGGAGTTCCTCCATTCACCTCTCAGAGCTCAGACTCCTTTACTGAAGTGCCCAACAGCCCAACAACAAAAGCCTTAAGGAAGCAATTCTTCAGACTCATTGTTTTGGTACCCCTAAATTACTTCCAAGGTTAATTACTTTCTGGTCAGCTGCATCTGCTCTCCCAGAAGTCAGTACAACAATGCAGACATCACTTCAGAGACTCTCTGGCCTAGCTGAGTTCCAGGCATTGAGAGGAACTATTCAGTGACTGAGTAGTTTTTGAATGCATAATACGAGCTGTGTGACTAAAACATGCATTTTAACAGGCATTATTAGATTTTTAAAACACGGAAGGATTGAGGAAGTCAAGTCTGCAAAACGTATGTGCACAGATATGTCAGTAAACACATATTTGTGTACAAATCAGAGTATTGTCTATGAAGAGCACAGTAATTATTTTTTAATTACACCCAGCACACTATGAAATTGTAAGACCTCAATATAAAGGCAATCCCACTGCAATTTCTGAGGGGTATTGACAGACTCTGTAAAATCTAAAAATACTTGGTGCAGGCATTTACATGAGGTCAATTGAGTTCAACTAACACAGAAGTTGTTTGAAGATTATTGCATACAGTGCCTTGCACAAGGGTTAGTTGTCTTCTTTCCCCAACCATTGCAAACTACAGCTCCTGAAAAGCTAGGGAATATTTTTCTCTGTGTGACTGCAGAAATTCCAAAGGAAACTTGAGAACTGGGAAGCATATGACAATTTTTTTAACAAGGAACTAAGGAGTGGGATGCCAGAACCCAAACTGGTTGTCTGTGCAATGGAGAAGTGAATGGATACTGCTATTCAAGAATATCCTAGCATGTAAGGCAATCACATGCTTTCAGCAGTGAATGGATGAACTTTTTACCCTGCTAAAATCTAATGAGCCACACAGTCAAAGGCAGAAAGAAAATCATGAATTTGCTGGAACTGCTTTCAGCAATTACAAGAGATGGGTACATAGCCACTGGCATAAGAGCCACTATTATGTGTAGGCAGACTATTCTCCAACTTTCCTTTTCTAGATAAAGGAGAAAAGGGTTGGGACGTCAGAGTCAAGAAAAAGGGTGAAGTAGCTGCAGATATCCGGAGGCAAGCATTTTACTTCCCAATGTTTATTCAGTGCATTAAAAATAAATTCAAGACTGTTTGCAGGAAGACCTTCTCAGACCTCTGGCACACTGCTTCCAATTATCAGGTCTTAAATAAAAATCAGCTCTGAAAAAGGATGTTCCCATCTTTTGAAATTCACAGAACCCAAGGTTTACCCTTGCAAAATGGTCGTGCCACCTACAGAGACAGTACCAGTCTTCATTTTTAATTCTACCAGGAGGAAAACTGCTCTTCCTGCAGATGCCAAGTACCCGAGACCATTACAGCTCTATTATGAGCTCTTAGAAACTCATCCTGAGCACACCCTCTGTAGGAAGTAGGTATCTATTTCAGTGAGACAAGAGACCCAGCAAAAGTTAGTTTATATGCATTCTTTCTGTTAGCTGAAGAGGGGAAAAGAAAAGCTGGTTACAATATAAAGCCTGATATGGAAGACATGCAGACCCAAGAGTCTTTGGAAGCAGTGGACAGGGAAGACCTTAACGGTAAAAGAAAGGAGAAAACACTCCGAGAATAAAAGAGAAAAAAATAAATCAATTTAAAATTGCTCAGAGTGCCCCCAGGGATCTCAAGGAATTGTCTCAAGGTAGAATCTCACTCTGATATTCAGTAGCAAGTAGTGTGAGAACACAGTGGCCTTTCCCTCAGCCAGGGCATTATTCTGGTTCTTAACCTAGATAAAAAGATAGTTATCTTTTGTGGGAGCTCTGTATCTTAGAAACCTCTCAAATTCAGCTGAAATTCATCAGACAGACAAACAGGCAGATACAGAACAAATGTGGAGGATGAAAAAACAGTACAAGCTTTTAAGTTTCATTTCCTTAGGAAATACACTTTAAAAAAAAAGCAGAGTGCACATGCAATAAAGCTAAGAAACACAAGAAACATTGACCTCAATTTCACTTCCCTAGATAATGAGTAAAGTAGGTAGATATTTAACAGCTAAGCCTAACAAAGGCGGACATGCAGTAGCTCTACCGTCAAAAGGAAAAAAAAGAATCAAAATTTATATATTATTTACTAAAGGTGGTGGAAGAAAGATAACAGTGATGGCAAGACTGCTTTTGTATAATAAAGTCTATAGTCCCCTGCTGTGGAGAAACACATTGTGTCACCATCACAAATTCTAACTGCAAAGAGCTCAACTCCAGCTGCATTTGGGCTCTGATTAGGGTGGGAGCCCAAGAGGACCAAGCCGTGTGGGGAGCAGTTGTGGAGCTGCTCTAAATGTCAGACAACTCTCAACCATTTTCCCCAAAGCAGGGAGTGTGACTGCTTCTTTGCTCATTCCCTCGTGATGCAACCTGCCTCAGTAACTTATATATACTTCTTTCTCATCTTTTTTTGTCAAAATACAAGATACACTAGCTTAAGTCAGAAAGGATCAGGTGGTTTTCTGAGACACACTTCCCATCTGCTCACACATTGCTTTACATTTTGACTTAGTGCATATTACTAGACTTGGAAGTTTAAATATGTTTGATTTATTCTATTAAAGTCTGCCCTGTAACACTCCATCCCAACTTTGATCCCACAAAATCTGGTATTTTTTCTAATCCTAATTGACTTCACTCTGTACTCTAAGTTTGTTAAGCACACAAGACAAAATTGTTTTACTTTGATCCATTCTTGTGACTCACCATGTCATGTATAATGAAAGCCACAGAAACAAGCCTTTCAATGAAAACAGGATATTTTTTAAGGAATAGCATCTTAAACTCAATTTTAATATTCTGTTATATCAACACCCTTTAAAAAACATATGTTGAATAGAGGGGCTTCAAAACTGGTTGGGAATAGACCCCCCCAGTCAAGAACAGGTGCTGCAAATTTTATTTTGCAACCCTCTTTCTTCATAAACCCCTCATTATTTAAGGTTCAAAAGCTCAAATTACAGTAGTGAAAGTTTCAAAGGGATTGCAGGGCACCTGAGTTGTGTTGGAAGGCATTACTGGAAACACCTGGGGCTGGGACAGTGCACACAGAGAGAGATGGCAGCTCCTAGGGCTCAGACATGCACGAGAACTCAGGACATTGGACAGGTAATCCTGGCCTAAGCTCTCAGACCAGCTGAGCTCCTTTTATCTGGGAAATATGGACATACAGATCTTTGAAGGCCCTGGGCCAGCACACTCAGTACCTGGCAACATCAGGTCATTTCCTGACAGAGTATCCATGTCAGCCCACTTCATCCCATCAGTCAGACTAATCACAAGGCAGAAGTGCTGGCTGGTGCCAGCTACACACATAAATCCTTACAACTAAGTGACAGAATCTGTAATTAATTTTTGCAAATGTTTTAATTGCTCTGTATTTTTCTAATGTCCCTTCCTCAATTATTGAGGAAAAATTTAACAACTCCAAAGTGTGAGTAATTTCAGTTAAATAGAGATGCAACACCATTCTTAATAGCTCTATAATTACAGAATTTAAGACAAGGCTGCTTCTAGCCAGACCTAGTGGTCACTGGAGCATTAAGCACTTCTTTCTTGTTCAATATCCTTTCTCAGCTTCTGAAAGAAATTAATATAGCACGTATTTTTATTCAAGAGATAATAAAAATTAATAGGGTATACTTACATTTTAATGATCACAGTAAGAATATAAGCCAGCCCTTCTTTCAATATCCCTCTCTTCTACAGAACTACTAATTGTGAAAAGAGCAGATTTTTGGGACTTGAATGGGGACCATGTCTTTTTAGAAAGAACATCATGAAATAAGATAAACACTATTCTCTCTCTCAAAAATTAATCTGATGTAATACAAAAGATTTTCTTCTGAAAGTTGAACGGATTAAAAAGACATGGTGCTAGACAAAGGAACATTTGAGTTCTGGCCAATTAATTATTGTATCTTGACTTTTTCTTCAAAAAGAGGGGAAAAACTCTGAAAAATCCCAGGGAGTCAGCGATGCACAGTCCTTTCAATTCCCTGGGGCTCTTTACTAGCACTGCTCTGCTGGGATCATTTAACAGTCAAATATCCACAAACAGAGGAAAACTGTCTTCAAAGACAAGAAGTGTCAAAGAAAACAAAGATCCCAAACCAAAACCATGGTACTTCAGCCATGGATGGTAGAATCTAACAGAATCCTATCTACTTGCCAGGGCTTTAGGTCAGTATTCAATGTAATTTTAAAGAAAGAAAAAAAAATTGGCTGAAGTAATAAAAATAGCCAGTATCTCTCACAGTAGGAACTGTTCTTCCTGCTGACACTCCTCTGATTAAGAGAGCTTTTTTTTCTATTTATCCCACTCGTCCTTTTGAGAAATATCTGCTTTTATTTCAATTCTTCTGGTGAAATTTTTAAGGTAATTCTCTGACTGCACATGGTCATATGTGTAGCAGATGGCAAAATCATAAACCAAGTTATTAAATCTATTCACTCCATCCCCCAAACACACAGTAAATCAACATGTGCTGATGTTTTAATGAATACAGGCTCAGTTTGGGTTTACTTTAAATCCCACTCACATGAATGATTGCCTTAATACTGATTTGAAAAGGAACTTAAGTAAGCCTCATGCCTCAAATGAACTGAAGTGCAGAGACTGGATCTACTCTATCAAATACTTCCCCTTTTCTTTGAGAATATATTTTTCCTTATATATGCAGCAATAGTATTCTATTGCAGCCATGCTACATCCTAAATGCTTCTTAAAAATTATCTTACAGCCTCTATCTTACAGCCTTTATCATATTCATATAGGAAAAAAGTTACCAACTTTTTCCTAGGGAAGTATGTGTCAAATATATTAGTCAAGAATTCAAAAAATTAAAGAATGAGCAAGAGATAGTGTTGTAGCATAAATAATAAATACCACGGTTATCATTTTCAACAGAATATTTGCTGAAGGCTACATAGCATTTTTACATATTTGGATATCAAAAATCAAACTGGCCACAAATCTCTTGTTGGCTGGATGAAGAGTACTAAAAATATTTACCCCTATTTCCATGGTGAAAGAAACCAACAGTTAAACATACCCTACCCTACAGTCTTTCAGCAGCAGCTGTATGGAGATTCTGAGCTTGCAGATGCCTCTGGAATGCCTCATCCAGAGTCACAGAATGGGTTAGGTTGGAATACACCACAGTGGGGCATCTGGTCCAACTTCCCCACTCAGGCAAGGTCATGCTATAGCTCATGGCACGGGATTGTATCCAGACAGTTCTGGAATACCTCCAGTCAGGGAGACTCCACAACTCTCTGGGCAATCTGTTCTGGTGCTTGGTCGCTTGCACTGTAAAGAAGTTCTTCCTCCTGTTCAGATGGAATTTCCTGTTTGTCAGTGTCTGCCCATTGCCTCTTGCCCTAGTCCTTGGCACCACTGGGAAGAGCCTGGCTCCATCTGCTTGGCACCTTCCCTTCAGACACTTAAAGACATGGATGATGTCCCCTCTCAGCTGTCTCTTCTCGAGGCTGAACAGGACCAGCTCCCTCAGCCTTTCCTTGTAAGAGATGCTCCAGTCCTTTCATTGTCTTTGTAGCTCTCTGCTGGACCTGCTCCAGGAGCTCCATGTCTCTCTTGCACTGAGGATTTCAGAACTGGACGAGGTCTCATTCACATTGCAGGAGCACTACACCAAACTGTCCCCAAGCTACACCTTGAACAAGAGGCAGTTAGGAAAAGCTATGGAAAAACAGTAAAAATTACAATCATAGAGCCATAGAATGATTTAGGTTGGAAAGGACCTTAAAAGTCATCCAGTTCCAACCCCTGTGTCATGGCCAGGGCCACCTTCCACTAGAGCAGGTAGCTCAGAGCCCCATCCAACCTGCCTTTGAACTCTTCCAGGGATGGGGCATCCACAGCTTCTCTGGCAGCCTGTTCCAGTGCCCCACCACCCTCACAGCACATCATTTCTCCCTAACACCCAATCTACACCTTCCCTCCTTGAGCCTGAAGCCATTGCCCTTTGTCCTATCACTACAATCTGATCCCTTCAAGTGCTAGGAAAGCAAAACACTGCTAAAGGTGCCTGGCCACACAACACCAGCCCTGCTGTTTAACCCCCAACACCTGCAAGTCAGCTGCCCAAGAGAACAATTCCCATTGCCTCCAAGGGCCCTCCTGATCAGGCCAGGAGCTGCACCACCCTCTCACACCCAGGCAGCTCCCGAGGTTATCCACTTCTCCAACCTGGTGCAAGCAAGCATCCTGAACTGAAAGGTGTGCACTGTGTCAAGGTGTAACTTTCTGCAATGGGTTGCAAACCACATTTAGAATACGTGCACATTAAACACTCAGATTCAGCACAAAGTCAAAATTTTAAAACATTGAATAGACCTGCAACTTTTCTCCAAAGGTGGTAAAATTTAAACCGTGGAGAACTGTGATGAAATAAAAACTGGTTAGCTAAAACTAGCAAGGTACAGTCATGAACCGTAACCTTTATAGCAACATCTCATGACTGAAACTATTTACTAGTAATTTCTAGAATGCCTCTGCTGCTTGATTGACCCCAAAAATCAGATAACAGCAAAAATTAAACTTGAGCTTTCAACCAGCAAAGTAACTACCTCCCGTTAAGGTATCACTCCCTGTAAAAATGTATGGTTTTGGTATTACTGGAACATTTGGAAAAGGTCCAACTAAATAGCTATAAAACCACATACAACAGGAAATGAGCCAATGTTATCTTGTACTGCTCTGCCCAGACAGGCTCCAGGCAGCTTATCCTAGCTATGCAACGTTGTATTGACTATTACTAGGAAATACAAAAGTCCAGTCAGAAGAACAAAACAGTTGGCAATAGATTTTTTTTTTTTAAATCCCACTTATTTTTAGGGATACAAGGTTTAGGAAAAGCAAACACAAGGCATTTCAGTTAGGTAGATATATATAGGTACACACACACACACACACACTTGTTTTGCAACCTTTTTAATCCCCTGGTGCCAAGGATACCATGGTCCTGATATGGCTGATGTCTGCATGCTATTAAAAAACATGTTCTAGCACAGCAAGGCTGAACTCCTTGTTTATCCATATGTGAATTTTATTATTTTTTCATATTAGTAACCTCACATGACTCTTTTTGGTAAGGGTGGACATCAGAGACACGGCTACTCAAGAACAGAACCTCTGTCATACCCATTTATCCAAGAATCTTATCACTTATGAAGAAACATGATTTTTATGTAGGAGGTATTATATTCAATAGTTAGGCATGCACCAACATTGTGAAAAGTCTACTTCCAGGTAACTTGGCTGACATTATGCCGAAAAAATGAGGAAAAAGGGGACAAAATCAGTTGCAGAGCTGCTAAATCCATTTCACTGCCTTCCCTGTTCTAATCCCAGGGAAAATACTTCCTCCCAGAAAAGATGTTATGTGGGTGTGCTTGAAAACATCTGAGACTTTCAAGGAACACATTCTTTTTCTGGCATACACTGAAGCATTTCTAAAAGTGATAAATGACAGTGTCACAGTCACCTATCCAAATTTAAATGGAAAACAGAACAATCCTTTCTGAAACAGACGAAGGCCAAGTTATCATACCCCTCCTGGAGCTTCAGGGACTGTCACTGAAAAACAGGACAAGACCACATCTTCCCTTTATTCTCTGGTACCAGTAATCTCCTCCTGGTTTCCTGCTAAGAGAGCTCTTCCCCCTACCCTCCCAGGAACATTACATTAGTCACACATCATTTTCCCTAGGTCCTGGGCCATCAGAACAAAAATACAGAATGTCATACATTCATTTACAAGAAAGGCCTTACTGTTCTCTTTCATTTTATGTAAAAGGCCTAACTGATCATTTTCCCCACTTTCATTAGACACAGGCGAGAGATTTCTAGTCTAGCACATCTTTCACAGCCTTCTGTGAGTCTCTGAAAAGCACTTTTTGGTTAAGAGCTATACAGAAACTCTATAGGAAAAACTCTTTGCTTTTTTTGGTTTTTTAACCAAAAAAAAATCTGTAATGTAAAATGCAGCATTAGAGCAAAGCTTGCACTGGTTTTGAAGCCATCTTTAGAAACTCCATGCAGAGAAAAGAAAAGACTGCATCTTTTTCAGGGAGTCATATTTCATACTGGCAGAAGCAATTACTTAATCCGCTAATTTCACTGTTAAATAAAGAAGTAAAATCAGGAATGCTGCAGCTTTTATGGCACTGTGGAAAATAAAACCTGGCCAATTTCTGAAATGAAATACTTCAAATGCCCCTTAAAAAATTTTATTCAAATATGTGGAATTATACAGCAGGCACACAGTGCCTCAGGATATCAGCACAGCACTGACCAACCTCTACGAAATTATATCTTAGCAAATGTGGCTACCAGTAAGTCCCAAAGCAGAGCCAAGAACAACCCAACGTGCCAGATATATATTCTGGCATGACTGGCCCTGCTGCTCCAGACAAACCACAGTGAAAAAGCAGTGTTCTCCCAGCCACAGGTCTGCCTCCCTTGAACTTGGGAGTGAAAAAGGGAAGGGAGATTTGGGAGGTCAACCTCAAAAACCAAAGGGGCCCAAGGTGCAGAAACCTACAGTTTAATGACTGGCAGTCAGACAGACCACTGGGATCTGCACTGCACTTGGACTAACAGGCTCCAGGACTCTACTTCTAGAAATAAACACACGCACACTCCCTCTTTATAAATGTATTTTTACATATATATGTATATATACATACATATATATATACATACATACATTATATATATAATTTTTTTTTTCAAAGCTGTAGCCATGGGTTTCTAAAATGAGCAACAGTTTCCAAATAACTCTACTTTCTAATAGAGTATTTTTAAAAAAACACTAAAGAACACTGTACAGGAAAAGGCAATAGAAAAAAAAAAAAGATAATCAAAATGGCAAATGCAAATGGGTGTGAAATAATATGACAGACAAGTAAAGGCAGCAGAGAAAATACCACTGATAGATAGAGGCAAGGTAAGAAGTGAGCCTGGTACCTAGCAACCAAGTGATCTGCTCAGATTTGCTGCTAGAATTTCTAGAATTCTGCATCTAACTCTGCAAAATACAGTAGGAGAGTGCTAAATGATTCAAGTGGAAAACAGAATATAAACAACATTAAATGAAAGAGAAGTTTGGAATGTTTATAATTCAACTGAAATCCATACATCATACTTACATTATTCTTCTGGCAGATAATTTCCTGAAATAAAAAAGAAAAAAAAAGAAGATAATGTTGATAGCACTAGGAAAGATATCTGATCAGTATGACTTTTTAATATTGTTTGCACACATGACAAGAAAAGGTTGGTTGACAGATGTTTTGTATGCCTGTCAAATCAACATAAATGAGGTATTGTCTCAGGAGAGACAAAATTACTATGGAACCAAGTAGATACATACAACTTATATACACATAGGAGCATACACACTGTGTGCATGTGTATATTCATATATACACATATATACGTGTCCCTCCATTTATAAATTTGCCTAGAGGGATGATGTCCAGAAGTTGTCTATTAAGAAACTTCTATTCATATTTGAAAAGTCAAATGTAGTAAGTAATATTTTGCTACCACGAGAAGAAACCAAAAATAATAGTAAAACCAGTATTTATATGAGGTTTTAAAATATTCCAAAACTGCTTGAAATTCACTTGGCTCTAATAATTGGATGCAAAGAACATATCTTCACATTTTCAATGTGAATTTTCAGAGAATTAGAAGCACACACAGATGGAAAGAGCTGATTCCTGCACACTAATCCAGGTGGTACAGTGCAAGTGTAAACCACTTCTGAACAATGATCTTGCTTCCAGGAAGATTTGTCAGCCCGTTCTGATCCCAGGAATCAATAACCATAACAGATTTATCAGACATCCATGCCTCTGCCTCTGGGACTGCTGAGCAGCTTCACCAGCACAACAACATTAAAAACAAGCACGGCATCAAACCAAGGCACCTCAAACTTTCCATGTTGCTTAAGTCAGGCTTCAATAAAACTGTTTTTCTCCCTGTTGAGAGGGCATGTTTCACATATGACTGTTTCTAGCTTTCCAAGTTTGGGTCATAAATGTCTGGTCAAATACCCCATCATGGACAGGGACATCTTTGACTAAATCAGGTTGATCAAAGCCCTGCCCAGCCTGGCCTGAATTTTCATACAGAAGAACATTTCACCAGCAAAAGTTTACTTACATTGCTTTGTGCCCTGACTAAATCATGTGCTGCAGTTCTGTATTTCTTTCATGTTCAGTTTTTGAGTTCCCCCCCTTCTATACAAGATTTAAACTGCACATGCTTTCCTGCATTGCTTCTACTCTTATCTGCTGGCTGTAACAAATACAAGAACAAACACTGCCTCAGAAGATGCCCATAGCTACTTATTTTAGGCAGTTACTAAATAGCATGGAAAAGGTCTCTCTCTTTGACGACTTTCCTACAGACTATCCAGAGCAGAAACACGGGCCCAGTTCAAAGCTAAAGGAAACTGAAGGGAATCTTTCAATCAGCAGAGTACTGGTGGCAACTGTGACATCCAAGTCTCCCTGCACAGAACTGGGCTTCCACTGATGCCAGTGGGAATCCAGCACGTGACCCATTTACAAAGCCCAGCTTCTAAACCAGTAAGAAGTTCTTCCAAGTGCCCAAGAAAGCCTGGTGCCTCACCCCAAGTGATTGCTCAGTGGGAGCTGGGTATTTGGCTCTTTGCCCAGGGAAATGAAATTCTGCTCTGCTTATACTGGAGACCATTGTACTTACACAATTGAATTCAATTCCCAGATACATCTTTTATCATTAGCACTATTTTTAGGGCTTTTATCTGTATACTCTTTGTGTTGCAAGGAAAAGGGAAATAATTGGATTGCAAGCGGTCCAGTTAGCTGAGAAAATTTGAAGGGAAAAGCAGGGAGAAGAAACTGAGTTACTAAGCATGTCCCTCCCAAATATAGGCCCAATCTGCAAAAAAATGGGACAGAATCAAAACCAAACAGCCTGGACTTGCCAGAAGCAGTGGAAGCAAACCCTTGCTGAGAGGTGGTGGTGCCCAGACTGCAGTCTGACTCACCAAGCTGCTCACTCTGAATGCTTCTGCTCAGCAAAGCCTAGCAAGGAAGTGCAAGAGCATTTTAAAAACACCTCCTGAGCGAAGCCAATGCATCTGGGAGAGGGGAAGTAATTGAAAAGACTTCCATCCGAGTTTTCTATCCTTTCCCATCATGGAAATTACTAAACCTTTCGGATAGTTGCAGGAGGAAGCAAGTATCAACTCCTTGGCTGACACAGTTCACAGCCCCATAGATTATCTTAAAACACCCTCCTGCCTTAAACCAAAGTACCATGCTGTGCACTGAGGCACCAGTTTTGTTTTTACTGATCCCATTACACCGCTGGTAATCTCCAGCACAGCAATCTTGCAGGTACCTGATGCAAACAGCTGTAACTCAGCAAGATTTAGCAGAGGGTATCTGGAGGCCCCATAAATTTTGGCAGAAAACTGCAAACTTAGACAGAAGCTAAAGCCTAAGGATTATTTTGCTGCCTACACACTACCACTCTCACAAGATTGTTATTACTATAACAGTTTATCACAAACACCAGTAATTTCCTTGAATGACAAAAGTCATGCATTTAGTTTCTCATCTCAGATTTGGCAAACTTCTGTTTCTGTAAACAGCCATTTAACACCGAGGTATTGAACTGACTGTGATCAAGCAATCTAAATCTTTCTCTTCAGAAAACTAAACTGAGTTTTACAGCATTGCATTGTAGACAACTTTGCCAGGCCCCAGAACATTTTTGCTGTTCTGTTCTGAACCACAAGTGATTTGTGTCGCTGTTGTCCCAGGGACCACAGACAAACGACATGGACTTGATCCAGGAAGAAATGCAATTAATTATTAATTTACAGACCCATTTATATCTTTTAGTTGGCTTGAGGGGGGTAGGGCCATTGGTCCCTGACCATCCACCTCTCAGGCAAGATTGGTGAAACCCTACAACACCCATTTCAAAACATTTTCCCAAAAAGCCATAACAAACTTGGAAAACAAGCTGCAGGTGTTAAGGCAGAGAACTCATTTACAAAACCATCTCACTGTTTCTCATGGCTTGTGTGAGAAAGACAAGGTTCTCACAGAATACTGCAGAAAGCTGAGAGATCTCTGCTGAGAGCTTTTCAGCATCCACAAATATGTGTGTTTCTTACAGACAGAAACTATTTCAAGCATTAGACTAACTTTGACTTGCCCCCCAAGCCCCTTTTTGCACCCAGAGCTACCTTCAGTGACTGCAGGGACTCTGCATTGGTGTCACAGTAGAGGATAATGTTGTTGGCCATGCTGAAGCTCTCCCTGACTCCCAGGTGGTAGAACAGGGAAGGCTGACGGAAAGCATCGCTCATCTCTACAACAGCAATATCTGCAGAAAGAAATGAAAAACATTAGCGTCAATGCCACACACTTCTGACAGTCAAATACTTCTAGGTCATGTTTCTTCACACGATTTATTTTTGATAAGAAGACCTGGCTTTAAGTAGGAAATAAGAGATCTAGAGGGATTTCCCCATTTTAGCTATTATGCCTGAACTTTGAATATAGTCAGCAGGATGTGGTTTAGTTTTTTTCTATTTCACTACAACTCCTCTATTTTTTTCTTTAAATGAGACCTTAAAATGGTAAGAAGGGATAAACCACTAATCAAGAAAAGGAAAAAATTTCGTTTGCTCTCTTGAAGACTAAAATCCACTTGGTAAATCTATACATGGTGACCTATAACCTTAGAGAAAAATAAAAGAAAAAAATTATATTTGATGTGTTTTTACCCTCTGTGCAAGTTGCAATAAAAATTCATGTAATCTGTGTACATCACTGCAGAATATACTGTATAGATTCTGTACTAGGACTTTGGAAGATAACAAACTGAAAGGTAAAGTTCCAGTACAAATTACGATTCAGATCTATTTTGATTCATATAGAAAGATGAGAGATAGAATGAGAAAAGGACAAGATACAGATGCAGAGAAGCAAAGACGGAGTGAATATGTAAAGCCAAAGAAAGCCCCATATAAGTAAAAACTTTACTGTGCAGAGAATTCTGTTCATAATAAATTTTACCTGTGGGAATAAAATCAAGCACATGCACAAATGCTTACAGAACAAGGAATGTAGGCCATAATTTCTCTTAAATGATGTGATTCTCTTGACCAAATTCAAACCAACATCGAAGTATAAAAAAGGCAATAATTATTTCTGCTGACTCTTTGTAAGATTTCTGTTGTACCAGGCAGCATATTTCCACTGCAAAAGTCATGTAGAATCAAGAGAGCAAAGCAAGAAAACTGACTCATCTCCACCTCTTCCACAAACACCTTTCTGTCTTTTCACCCAATTTTTTTTTTTCTTTTCTTTCAGAAAAAAAACAAAAAAACAGAAAACCAAACACAAACCTGAGAAACAGGCTTGTGTTAAGAGCAGGACAAGAAAAGCAGCCTGGTTACCAGTATCTCTCTATGCTTTTCCCTCCCTTTGGATGCTTTCATGACTGAAAATACAGATAGCAAGACAAACTCTGTAGGGAAAAAGCTTATGTACCCTGAAGTTTCTCTTCTCTAATTAATCTAACAAGAGATTCTACCTCTAACCACAACTTTTCACCTCACCTGTTTACTTAGATCATCAAAACGGAAATGAAGATATTAAATAAAAGATAAGCCTTGTGGCCACACTCTCAACTGGGGAAGTGGTGTTTCTCCAACTTGTTGAAAAATAATACCTTTGAGATATCTACTCTTCAATAATGTTTTTCTGTGACTGGCGTACAGGCTTATAAATTATTAAAAACCTGAAGGAAGGATAGATACAGGGGAAAGAGCAAACATTTGCCTATACAAGCTTAGGCTCTTCAAGAAACAAGATTAAAAGAGAGGAGACTAATATGGTACAAAAAAAGATATTTTTTTCACACTTAAAAATCTAATATTAAATTATGTATGCTAAAAGATTCATAATTTGTGTTCTAACCATCTCCCTCTGTCCAACCTCACATAAAGATTTGCTGTATGGATTCTATTAAATTTGATTGAAGTAAAAAAGGCAGTGTACTGCTAAGACTACACATACACTCACTTTCATTAATTTTAGGAAATCGAAGCATCACAAAAGCCAAACAAGAATGACAATACACCACTATATTTTGGGTGAGATTGGGGTTTGTTTATTTTCTTCCCAAAGTTGCCATAATACAAGTTATCTTTTTAACTGCTCTTATGCACACAGAAGTCTAACCTTGAGCAACCTGAAATCTATGGTACATATCTGTTAACACCAAGAAGGAGGAAAATTTGTGCAACTTGCCATGACTTAATTCTGCAATCTTGCAAGATAATGTGCTTTCACTAGAGTTGCAAAACTAAGATTAAAAGACAAATATTACTTTAGATGGAGCCTGATCAAAACCATATCACAAAAAACACTTGAAAAATCCTATCTTAAAATGGCAAGTTCCTAGGATCATAAGGAAGGAAAGAAGAACTCAAAAAAAAATGATATGTGTATATATACTACTGTCAAGCTGGCCAAATCCATTGAACACAGTCTGACTCAGGACCACACTGTAGGAAACATTCTTGGGTCCTGTACCATCCCTATCATAGTAATAATAAAATAAAATAAACCCCAAACGATACAAAAACCTTGAGTTATGCAGAGGAGGGAAGGACCACAAGTAAAGAAACGTTTGAATGAAAAATTACACTGAGATACTGGTATAAACCCTTTTCTGATACTTGTATTTCTTATGTAACTAAAGAGGATTTCTTTCCTTTGCATGACAAGACTTCTGTGAAATCCAAGTCTTCTGGATAATCTCATTTGATAGATAAAGCAGTGTCTTCCTTAGAATAGGTTCATCTTCTGTGAAGTTTTCCTGCTGACTCCAGCAGTTATGTGTTTTAAGATAAAGATGTCACTCATGACAAAGAGACCAGATTTCTCAAGTTTGGGTAAGGCCTCAGGGCTTGTATCACAATTTCCAAGGGGAATGACCCAAACCTTTCCTGCAATTCCAAAAAGCCACAAAAGGTATGTGCACTTTGGGGATCAGATGTCAACCCAAATTAAAAAACATAAATCCTAAATCAGCTCTTCTGACAGACCCATTTCTGACTATCTTCTTTCACAACATCAGGAGAGAAACTCCTCTGACCAAAGGAGGGATCAGTGTACTGAGCACTTGACAGGAGTGCAGAAGTCAAATACTGGGTAGGAAATGGAAGCTTATTTGGGAGGGAAAAAAAAAAAAGAGTAAAAAAACACCACAGAAACAGGAGTGGTAATGATTCCTATAGAGCACCTGAAATGTACTGTTGAGTGCACTACAAAACAGCCAGAAACTATATTCAGTTACATAAAATATGATTAGAATTTTAGCAAAGATGAGCAAGACTGATGGTTTTCAAGACAAATCTACATAAAAGTATACATACATGTATCAAAATTCTCACTAGTTTGAAAGAGCCAGGGTTTAGCTAAGCCCAAAAGACCTGTTTGGTCATCAATACATAAACTGCCAGAATCCTGTACATCAGGCTCTTACTCCCATTTCCCCCAGATGAAATTAATCAAACATTCTGATGCAACAGAAGATAAGTTTTCTATTCACTGGAGAACACAGTTTCATAAGTGGCAAAATGGTATTTCAATAAAGGTGGAGGAATCAGCTCTACATTTATACTGGAACTACCCCCTTACCAAAACATCTGTGGTTTGAGTTTCAAGGCAAGTAAAAACCTGATCAAGCATAGGAATCAGAGCAGAGCTCTCTCATCACCTAAGCCCTCAGGATGAAGCACTCTGAAGACCAGGAACTGACAATTCACTTTAAACGCTCTTGCACACCTTCAATGTTGCAGCAAAGAAAGTCTGTTCAGGCTCCAGCAGACTAATGAGTAGGGTGGGTATGGAAGCACACTGCATAAAACAGGAAGAAAAGACAGAAAAGTGCAAGAACTGCAATTCGTGCAACCTCACAGGTTGCAAGAAAGTTAAATTTAATTCTGTGCCCAAGACCAAAGTAAGGGATAAAATTTATTCTATCTCATGAAAGTAGACCTAGTGACAGATCGCTGATACTACAGCAAACAGGGATAGAACAGTCTTTACCTTTTCTAATCATCTTTGACATTACAGAAAGTGTTACAATAAGTCTTGCAGTAAATTATTGTCTCTTGATAGTTTATAAGCAGTAACATAAGTCTAAATACAACCTTCTCTCCCATCTCCTTAACCAACTGGCATGCCTAAATAAATATGACAAGTGTATCATGAACATAAGACTAGAGCTTCATTCACTCCGGCCTAGGTAGCAAAACCAGCACGAACACAGCAGCAGGCAGTTCAGTGTCCATGTCCTAAATCCCCCCAGCTCTGCTTGCTGACAGCAGCCCAATTGCCTCTAAGGAAGCTGCCTACATCAGCTGAGTGACCACAGACCGAGCTGCAGGGACACCAACACCCACCGAGCCCTCACAGCCCGTGCTGTTGGGCTAACAAACATCCACACCAACCATAGCTTGAAACACGCTGTCACACATTCAAGAGAACAAAACAGCACTGCAGAGTAACTGGCTTCTCATCACTCTGGGAAACCAGATTCATGAGTTGGAATTGGAGGCAACCCACCTGAACCTTCTTGGCTGAGAAGCACCAGAAGAGTACTTATCTCTGTGAAGTTTGGCATATATTACAACCATCTTACCAATCATTCTTACCTGTGATGTAAATCCACTTAGTTCTCTTTAGGCTATCTGTGCAAAGACTGAGAATCCTACATATAAAATCTCTAATTAACTTGTCTTAAGAAATGCTAAAAACTCAAGAGTATACACATTAACATGGCCAAAAAGCAGTAAGTGTCCATTAGTGGATATAGAGCCCTTTGGTCTTGGCTATTAGCCATGCCTTTAGTCACCAAGACAGTGATAAATGAAATGCAGTGGTCAAAGTTCATCTCCTACTCATTGTTTTAAATGTAACAGGGCAAAGAAGAATGTTTAAACAAGTGCTCTGAGATATCATACATGTACGCCCTACTTTTTGATACTACCTGCTTACTACAGTGCTGCCAGGAAAAAATATGAATACAAACAGAGCAGCTATACAACTAATGAATGTTTATGTTTGCCATTATCTTCTGATTGATTGGTATTAAACACGTGACCATTGCCTTACATTCATTGTCCCACAATTAATCAGGGGAAAAGGAAAGATGATAACGGCAACTTCTGAGACAGACCAGGATTTTGTGTTCTTTTCCACTTGAGGGTTAAGAGAGTAGGATACTGTTCTGACAGAGATACAGAAGAAAAGGAAGGAGGACAAAATTTATTTCAGTGCAAGTCTGAACACCAAACATATTTCATACTGCAGTAGCAGCTCTCCATTCAGCCCTAGAACAAAGATATGATGACACTATTGGGCAAACTTTCAGAAACAAGCAACCTTATCTACTTCAACTTCTGTATGATTCTCTGTGCTTGTCATAGATATCTTCCTGTTTACCAGAGACTGCCTGCATGAGGTGGGAAACCTGCTTTGGCAATCCCAACACGTCAGTACAGATTGGTATTTCTGGTTCAACCGTGCAAACCACAGTGCCACTGACTTGTCAACAGCACTGGAACCAGACATTTCCTGTCGAGAGTGTCTCACAGGGCTCTGAGACCAGAGACAATTGATGAGAGCCACTGAGATGAAAATACCTAAGCACAGGTGAATGTCCAACCTCCCAGGAAACCAGTCCAGCCAAGCCAGGCTGTTGGAAGAGGCTAACAAAAAAAAACCCAAACTTTTTAAGGGTGTCTGAGGCTTGAATATGGGATGGAAAAAGCAGATAATGATGGTACAGACAAGTTAAGTATGGAAAGGAAAAGCAGGGTATTTGTAGAAGCTTGAATTGATGCTCAAAGTAGGCTTAAGGGCACCAAGACAAAAACATGTGATGGACATGTTCTTATCTAGTGATAAGAACATGATGACTAGTTCTTATCTTAAGAAAAGCACTATGACTTAGGAATCTTATAATAATCCTGTCTTGAGCACTTGTTTTTATGCAATGGAAACAGAGATCCAGCATCAATGGGGTACAGATCAGGGCCTGTCCTGCAACCTGCTCAAAAGGGAATGTCTGAGCACAAATTCCCAGCAGATAAAACACAAACCCAGCTGTCCGGTGGGTGGTCCCTTTCCAGATGCTGCATAACACAAAGCAGAGCTAGAAATAATCAGAGCACTTAATACTTGCCCAAAGAGCACCAAGTTTCCTTTGGATACAGCAGTACAATTTTGCCTTCAGGCTGGTATTAAGAGCCCACTGTTCCTTGAATAGCTAAACTGAGTTGAGCTGCTCTTGAATTTCTACACCTATGCTCACAAGCAAAAAGGTATGATTTCACTTCAGATAAACTCATCAAACAGCTGTAACTGCTAGGGGTGGTTCTGACCCTCTTCCACGTTTGTATCAGGTCTAGTGTGGCCAATACCCAGAGGGACAACCCAGTCTATCTGCTTGGAGGGGTGGGGAGCGTGTGCAGCATCAGATGACTCCTGGATCAGTTAGATGATCTCACTTTCCACCCACACAATCACTAGGTCCTATATAAAGAAGGCACCAGACACCACAATATCTGCAGGGATGCAACTGAGTACCTAATTCTGTTTGAGAGTCACTTATTGTTCCAGTGGGTAAGTAAATTTCAGTCCTCCATACAGACATGGATGCAACACCCACTTGTTCAGGAATCCCATATATAACATCACAGGAAGCAGAGTTCCTTGAGGAACAGTACAGAAAATAAATAAAAGCACACTCACACAATCCACCTCATTACATTAGGCATCTCTAGCTCTACTGACAGATTCTAAATTGAGGATGTGATTCAATTTAGGTCTCTAGGAGTCTGCTCAATAACAAAAATAAACTAGCTAATCACATAAAAGCAATCTTTCCTCTTTTTAAGTCATTATTAGTTTTTGATTTCTTTCTAGTTAAGGTAAGAAAGAATAACTACTTAAGTAAAAGGATGACAATGTGCAAGAGAGAATACAAGCTGTCCCTGTATAAATTTAAACCAGAAACCACAAGAAAGTTCATAATCTACAAATCCAAATGTCCTGGAGCACTCTCCCCAAATGTTTAACTGGTTGGTGGTGATCTGTTTTCACACTGCAAGACTTGCACCGTCCCACAATACATCGAGGTGCTCCTTAGCAAAACTTGTGCAAACTGATTCCTGCCAACTTTTATAGCTAAATGGCTCAGATCATTCCCACCAAAGCAAATGCAAGACTTCACCAAGTAGAACCACCCAAGCAAGGAGGAGAGAAAAACAAGCTACTTTTTTTGTTACAACAACAGTATTCTAGACCAAGACCCTCCAAGTGAAACTCTGGCCTTTTTGTCTGCACTATGCTTCAAAAATGTGAAGGGAAAAGAACCTCTTGCTTCTGTAATCAAAAGCCAGTGGGCGATAAACTGAAGGCAATTATCAAAATAAAACAGCAGAAGCTGGCAATGAGCTGATAACACAAAGAAAGTTATAACAGATATTGGAAAAGGAATGAGAGAGGAAGATATAGATGACAAACCACAAAGGGTTGTGTAGGAATTAACACATCAAACTACACATCAAAACCTAAATTACTGTGTCAATGATCTGAAGACAGCTGAAACAATATAGAAAGGCTTCCAGGCGAAGAAAAAGAAAAAAGAAGAAAGCTTGAGATTCACAAAATCCACTCTTCCTTGGCCCAAAACATGTTATCACATGATTCCAACCCCTAACAATTCAAAAAACCCACTCTTGGCTTGATGCATGTGGGAGGAACTCAGGATTAGGCAAGAATAAAAGATGACAAGCAAACAAAGAGCCATTTATTTTACAATAACCTCAATATGTTCAGGCTCACTGCATCTGTATCAATCCTAGTGAAACAGGCTCCCTAGTACCAAAACCACCAAATACTAAAGATTACCTTAACTCTGAACTTTGCATCAGAAAAAATACTCAGACCTCAATGGGTAACTACTGCAGGTCAGCTGAAGACTGCAGCATGTTACATGGCTAGTGTTAGGATCTGCACCAAATGTTATTTAGGCAATCCACAGACACAACAGCAGAAGTAGTCAATGAAAACAAGGCAAGCTGCAGCAAATCAGTACTTCTACGTTTAGAAGTTTTCTTCAGAGGATCTTCATGATTGCCATTTTTTTTCAAAGAAAACCAAACACTCCTTTGGCCTCGACAGGATCTTAAGCAGGCAAAACCCCCCTAAACAGATAAATAAATAAGGGATGTGGTGGTATTTGTGTGGTTATTTTGGCTTATGTTTCCATGTTAGGTGTCTTTGAGACGCAAGATGAAAGAGTGGTTATTCATTCTCTGGAGAAGTGACTGAGCCTACCCAAGAAGAAAGAACTTGTAAGAACACAGGTGCACCAACAGAAAAGTTCAGAGAAGAAAGGAGAATCCAGTGAAAACCAAACAGCCAGGTCTCAGGGGTGGTGGAAAGTTTTCCTAAAGTCGAAGTGAACTGTAGAGTTTGCTACAGCTCCAAAGTTGCAGAGATCATTAAAACCAAGGTAGGAAACAACAATCCACTTCAAGGACAGGACGAGCAGGAGAAAAAGCTGATCAAAAGTTCTTTTTATTTCTGTCTTTTCTGTTCTGTTTATTTCTGACTTAGTGACCGGAAGTTTTCTCCACCTAAGAAGTCGTCTTTTTTTTTTCTAAAATCTGACTATTTTCACTTATAACACAGTTATATATTTGGTTTCTTTGTTCAGTTCACTGTGACAAAAATGCCCAGGCAGATGCACCTCCAAACTTCAAAAATCAAGTCTGAGTTTCATTGCAGCAGCTGGAGGGATCAGATCAAAACTCTGTTTATCTAAGTATTTCTTCTCTGCCAGAAGCCAGCAGGCAATGTTGCAGAGATAGTAAGAATAGGGCAAGTAAACGCTGAGCTTTATTAGACAACAATCCAGACACATCTACAGAAAAATGTTGAGCTACCTAGAAAGCTGAATATCAACAACCAGTATAGTGCTCAATACTCTGTGAACACTTAGACCTGCATGTTACTTTGCATTCACTATCACTGAACTTCAGCTATCCTTTACCTGCTCATTTGCCTGGTACCATAAAACTTTCTGCATTTCTTTACTGCCTATTCTTTAAAGTTTTGACAAGCCTGCACATTAGCAAAATTACCACCACCCTTCTCACCAGCAAGAAATTTCCAGATCAGCTGTGAAACTTCTGAAAAGCCAATTCAAAAAAGAAAGTAGAGAATAATCCTTTTAACAGCCTGCTTTTCTACTGGCAACCTTGCTTCATTGAAAAATTTATCTTCTGTTCCTTTCCTTTAAGAGTCCACTTATCTCAAGGGTTATAAGAATGTCATCTCCAGGCATTTTTTCCCTTTACCCTTAAGTACAGGCTCATAAGAAGAGTGTGATTTCCTTCTACAAAAAAGCCACTTCAACTCCTCCCTGCTGCCAGATTTTACCCATGAATCTAAATGATGTGTTCTTTATTTATATTTTCAACCCATTTGCCCTAAGGTAATACCAATATAATTCCCACTGCAATGCTGCCGACATCAACTAAAGTCAGAAGTCACACACCATAATTAACATCTCAGCTTGTTTCAGTCAGAGCTCCTTGAGAACTTTTGAGTCATCTTCCCATACTTCCTACGGCTTGTTCATTGCCTTGATGTTTCTTTTATCAGCTTATTTTAAAAGATCTTCTGGCAGTTTAAGTCTGAGGTAGTTCCTCAGCCCTATCCCTTTAAAGAAATCGTATCAGGAAAGTTGCACCATTCTCAAGTTTTCTTTTTCCACCTTGACTGCCTAGGATCCCTACTTTGCTCCCTGCTGATGAAACATTCGAGAAAGACTGAAAAAAACCCAAACAAACAAACCAGTCTTCAGCAAGTATTACTCAAACTCTTTTGGAAAAACTCTTACTAAGGCTTACATGCCTTTTTACACATTTTTTAACTTGTTTCCTCATCTGAACAGAAGTTCTCCTTTCAAAGGTCATCATTCCATTCTTTCATCTTCTTAGCAATTCTACCTGCTGTGGATTACTTTAGAATTTCTGTTAATAAATAGCACACACTTTCTGGAAGGAATTTTCCTTAGGATTTCTTTATTATATCTGAAAGCTTTTCCTCTTTTTAGCTAATCCTTTCAATTTCTTGTTAATAGGCTTGCTCATTTTTACATAGGTTCTAGTAGAAATGTGGCCTGCACCAAGAGGAGCTAAATGTCTAAGACAGACTGTAGACCCTTCTCAAGAAGGACAGAGCCATGTCCATTAAGCCACTGAAAAGACTCTGGAAGTGTTTCTAATTCAAAGATACACAAATATTTCTTATAACATTATTTTCAAGTCATGAGAGTTAATGTTTTCCAACCCAGTGATACCAAAAATGGTTTAAACTTAGCAGACTCATGAGCAGCAAGTACAGACTGAAAAATAAATACAAGCATTTCAAGATTATGATGAACAGCATCTGGAATGCTTGTAAAAAATGGGAATCTTCCTAAGCTTCTGAAAACTTGGAAGTAGAATTTTTCTAAGAGATGTAAACAAACACATTTGTTAAATGTCTTTACTTAGTCATGGAAATACTTCCATTCTAAAAAAACCCCTATTTTTCATAAATAATACAGCACTTGAGAATTTTAGATACCAAGTTTCACCATAATCAAAAAATATACCTACCACTCCTGGTTCTCACCACCCTCTCCACAAAAATCTCTACATTGTAGCATTTTCACTGCTGTGTCCAATGTTGTCCTGTGAACAGAACGGCACTGAGAAAAAGAATTGCCTGAAGGCTTTGGAATCTCACATGCCATGAATTCTGATAAAAAACACCATCGTCTCTTAAAAAGTGCACAATCTTTGCAAAAAGGAAAAGAAAAGGAAAAAAATAGCAACTGCAGAGCCACACGGTACATTCTAAAGCATCTGAAAATTCAACAGCCTGAAGAGTTTCTAAGTCATTTCATGTGCACACAATATATACCAGGTCTTAGCAAGCCCATCCCTCAGGACTGCTGGTCCTTTTGAAGACTATTTAACTGTGTCCTTCTATGGAAAAATGCTTCTTTTAGCTTCTTCTAAAGCTTCTTACAGATAAGAGTTAGAAAGTCAAAATTTAAAAATTAGTTATTAATCCTTAATAAATCTTTCCTTCCATTCCTAAGTTTAAGTTACGCTACCTTTCACTTTGTTATTCTTCTGAAAAGACCCTATCTAGTCAGTCTCCACCTGCATGGAAACAATTCCATGAACGATTCTGATAATCCATTTTTACCCTTGTCTATGTCTTCCACGAAGATACAAATTTAGTTTTTCAAACGTGATGAGCAGAGATGCATGTAGTAAAGATATGCCATATCACAGATTTATACAGCAAATGACTCTTCCAGTTTTTCCTTTCTTTCTTTCCTTGTGACTCCTGACAAGTTTATTTATTACTCCTGTGAGGTTTTCAGAAATTTATTCACAACAGCTCTAACCTCTGTTAGACACCCTAATAGATTAAAAAATAAGTATACTCTGCAGCATTTAGTCATTTTGTGTCTCTGTCTCTTCACTTGATTTTAAAATTGGTCTAGTGACTGCACTGACCAGTATTTCCCAAAATAAACCGGTATAAGCTCTAGTTTATCAATTATTTCCTCGCTCACAGATTTCTAGGTAGCAATGCAGTTTCTTTCCCTATGAGCACAGTAATGAATTTGTCATTGCTAGAACATGAATTTATTATTATTTATTGTCAATTTGCAATGTCCTAAATATTTATTGTTTAAATTCAAAAGATTATGGCAACTTTTTCCTATTCTCCTACATCTTACAAGGTCTATTTCAAAGAGGTCTATTTCCTATTTCAAAGAAATCCTTGAAAAAACAGAAAGGCATATCAGTATCTGCTTCCGTACCTCATATACCTTATCCATTTCCAGCTCTTCCTTAAAAAAAAAAAAAANAGAAATCATCATCACTTTCTTTCAACAAAGCAAGCCGTAGAATTACAGTTAAGCTGCTTTTTCCATTTAACACTACTACTAAGGCTTCACAAGTCAAACATGATTTGAAAGCAGGTAGGACAATATTCACAGGGCTTGGTCAGACCTTAGTGATCTGTAAGTCACAAATACAAAATTTGCACGCAGCCTTCCTTGCAATTTAGCAGGAAAAAACCCACCTGCAGCACTCAACCACACAAATCAATTTCCTTCAGTCAACACAGGTGAAGTGCAGAGTAAACAATACACACCTGATTAAACTTAATTTCAAAGATCCCCTGGGCTCCACCAAAAAACACTGCAAAAAAGTATCAACTTCACACAGAAAATAAAGTCTTTAATTTAAAGACAAGACTCTAGTTTGGAGTATTCAGAAATTAAAAAGCAACCCTCCACCAACCCAGACATATGTCTCTAGCACGGCACATGGCACTATAATTTTCTTCTATCGCAACAATTCTCAGAAGATCGAGCTGGAATCAGTGTCCTGCTTTTCAAAGCACTCTACAGCGCAGATTTAGATAATCTTGCCCTCAAATACTTATAAAAATTTAAAGGTTACAAGGTAACAAGGACGAGGCATTTATCTCCAGCAGAAAGAAGCAAAGTTGCAGCCTTGTACAGTTGAAGATATACAAATTACAAGATTGCAGCATTGTTGCTAAGTTCGAGAGAGTGTGGAATGGCTGTCCTTTTGTAAACTTCTTCCCTCACCAGCCCCCAAGGACAGCAATTACAAAAGTCTAGGATAAAAGTTCAGACAGACACAGATTCATCCAGGCTGCTTTATTTAGCTTAAGTTCATCTCCCTTTTGCACAGACCAAGGTTGAAATTAATTTCACAATTTGAGCTATGACTCCTTGCTTTAGCTTACTGGAGGGCAGATCCACAGACCAGGGGCACCCCTCACCTTTCAAGAATGTCAGAGTAACACTGAAAGTATCAGTAAAGGGGAGAGGGGGTGATACAGAAATTATTCTTATTAAGGGGGACAAAACCTCCCACAGCAGTTTTCTACCAAAATAACCACATGTGTGCACATAAGGAGTTACTTGGTATTTAAATTACTGGAATATCACACTCAAAATTCCTGAGAAGGAGCTACTAAGTTGCAAATTAATACAGAAAATACTACTGCTCGCACCATCTGCCTGTGAGGCAGCACAGACTGCCCAGGCTCACAAGTAGCTGCACTATTGCATCCCACAACAGAAAACGGATATGACTCATCTGAGCTAAATTCTTGAACGCTTGACATGATTGCTGCTAATTGTTGCAAAACGAGATTAAACAGATGTGATAAGCGCTTGGCTTTGTCAGTGGTAACTCCAGGTGGCCTGGGATAGCTATGATTTCGTTCTCATTCAATTCTGCTTTACAGCAAGAAGAACAGCCTTGGATTATTGTTGCTTGTCACTCTATTACTACAAGATGCTCAAACTTTATTTCCAAAGGCAACCCATCTCTGCATATGATTCCAGTACCAAAAACTACTTTTATACGGCTACAACACTAATTTAGAATTACAGCAGTACAATTTAATATCCAACCACTGTGTAAGAGTGTTTTAAATTTCAGATTTGATGATAACTATCATGGATGTTCTTGTCTTAACAGAAATGAGTCATATCTAAACCACCGGTGATCACAATAGCAGCTCATCTGATCCAGCCAGCAGCTCACAAACTCAGGAACGCTGAGTTCTCACCTTTAGCTACGGTCTACTGCCAAATCTCAGGCAGGTCGTTTACTCTCCATCCTTCTGGTTTCATTCTCCTTAAAATGATGAGATGCTTATCTGTTCCCTCCATAAAGTGCTTTAGCATCTTATAGATGAAATCTTAAAGTAATTACATCACCCACGAAGGGGAATGGCCAGCGTCACAGCTGGCAGCAGCAAGATAAAAGAGTTCAAGATAAAGCACTTGGAGCACTGTAAATATTGAATTCAGTTCTGAAGTATTTATGGATGGATATTCACCAAGCTAGGACAGTGCTGAAATCCATGCATAGAAAAAAATTGTACCAGCAGCACTTTTGAAGCAGAACTGGCACTACAAATGAGGTTTTAAGTGTCTTGCATTGCATCATATTTTTGAGTAAGAACAAGGACTACAAAACAGAAACACAAGCAAACATTTTACTGGAGAAAATAGTCTACAATCTAATCCATTCTCTATATTTCTTAAATCACAGTAGACAGCAAAACCTTATGTGGGCTAGATAGCCCACAGCTGAACCAAGGAAATTATACTAGAAGAACCTTGTGAATTCATCAATTCCAGTGCCTAAATTAGTGGGTAAGAGAAAGTTTGATGACTGGCATAGGCTAGTAGAGCCAAAGTGGCAGGAATTACCATTTGCATATATAACAGGTGATCTTCTTAATCTTATATTCTTATTCCTTCTGTATTCTATGTATAGGTAAAAATGTTTTCATTCCAAGTAACTTTTGGAATTCAGTTAGTATTGTAAGTGTTCTAGTACCAATTAACTAAAATAACTCAGTATACATGATCTCACTGCAATATTCAACATAGGCTTCAACCACCATTCAACCTGCAGTGCTGAAATGTTAAAAATAACAGTCATTTATGTTAAAAACAGAATTCTTTTTTTTTTCCTACAGTAATTTTTGATGTGAACATGAAAGCTACACAGATGTAAATCTGAGTAATTGCTATCAAAATAGATATTCAGCTTTACACAAACTAAATAACCCACACAACTGTTAGGAAACCTAGCTCAGTTTACATTTGTAACATATAAACACTTAAATCCTCATGCTTCAGGCTCTTCATCTTCTATCTATAGAAGAGAAAAAGAAATATTTAGGATGAAGAAATACTTGAGGCACTGGGGAAAAAGAAGTGACAACAGCCACCACCTACTCACACGTTCATTTTTAGCAGAGTAATCACTCTTCCACAGAGATTTATCCAAAAATACTTGGATATAAAGACCAGCAGATATAACCACAAACTCTAGGAAACAACTTTGCCAGCATAGACCAAGTCATTTACAATAGCATAAGGCAAAAATTAAGCTCCTGAAATTTCATTTGTTTCTTTTGCAGTCAACCTTCTTCATTTACCACACTGAAGGCTTTTCAGTATAACTGCAGGGCAGTTACATTTCAGCAGAAACTAAAAATTGAAAAATACGATCTCTTTTATCAAAAAAAGGAACTGAGATGTGCTCTCTGAGTTATGCGTTAGAGTTTGACTGAAGAATCAAATGTATTAAAATGGAAAATGAAATTTTCATATCATATTCAGTCATAATATTTTGTACATTTCATGCAGATACAAAGAAACTGATGATCCATGCTGGAAAAGATGCACAAATGCTGTACTTGCAATCCAGTTCTATATGGTGATTCTTTTCCAACAAACAGCACATATTAGCAGTTTATTTGCTGAATGACTATTGAGGCCTAAGACTTGCAATAGCTACCCACTGCCCTTAATTCAGTTTAAGGAAGTCAATAAAGACTGTGAATTTGGAAGCTAAGATAGCTGCTGGAATTGTGCATTCACAAATGCAGTAAATTTAACCCATCTTCCTGAATAGATACAGCACTGCAACTGCACTTGCTCAGCTCTGAACAAAAACTTCAAAGAAGCACAGTTGCTACACCTAAACCAGGAAACCAGTAAAGCAATGCTGACTGATCAAACATGACCCAGGTCCCACTTCTGCATCAGGACCAAGTGGCTTGGAATGGTTTACATCAGTCTTAAATTCTCCTAGCCTCAGGTTGCTCACTTCAGACAGGCCACTGAGAAGGCTACTGAGGCTCTACTCATTGTCCCAGACCAAAAGCATGCCAGAAGTGATAACAGCTTACCAGCACAGGCCACTGAACTCTGGTATCCATGAGCAGAAGGCTGGGAGATAAGGGGACTAATGTGCGTCTCCAAACACCAACAGCCGGATAACTGTGGAGCCAACCAAGGATTGTTGTGAGAAAGAACAGGATGTGGCTGGAGAAGGGGCCATAGAGAGGTAGGGCAGCACTTTTCCGGGACAAATGTCCTTGTTCTGGCTCCTGGAGATAAGCACAACACAGCACAGTGCAAGAGCAGGAAGGAGCTCAAGAAGCGGGCATGGACTATAGGGGGGATCAAGATGACCAAAGACACCCAAAGCCTCTGACCCATCTCCAGAAAGGTCTAAAAGAATGGACTGAGCGTGATAAATAATTTGCATAGAAAGTGAGAAACTTATCTCCAGGGCAGGGAAAACTTATCTATAAAAAGGTACCCCCACAAAGCCCAGGTGTGTGTACACCCCAGATGTGTGTACACCCACACCATCAACTGCATCAACGCTGGAGCCAGGACTGCTGATCTCTCTTCCTTTTTTCCTCTGTCTCCCTCTTTAACCCATCTCTCTCTCTTTCTTTTCATTCTACTCCTTTATCCAAAACCCACTACTGTTGCTTATACTGGGAGACTAACATACCAATTTTCATGGCAAGTATATAATCTAATGAAACTTTGTAAGCTTTTGCAGACCCTCTGACTTTTGTCACTCCTTTTGACCATGAGCACCTATGAATCTTGGGTGCTCCCCTTAAGAGTGGGACACCATACCAGAAATTATCATTTGCTAGCAAAGACGTAGTCAAAATTTCAATTCAGGTGGCAAAATCTTTGAACTTTCAGATGATGAGAAGTCCTCATGTTTTTGTTGTAATACAGAGCAAAGCTCAGGCAGTGTTTTCAAACCTTCCTGTAAACTGAAAGTATCTGAAAAACATCAGACTGAGAGAGCAAACAGGTGGCACAGCCAACGTGAAATACATTCCTTAGCCACCCTGACAGGAAGAGGAAAGGATATGAGGCAACCCACAAGGAGACAAGATCAAGAACAACACGAAACCACACCTTCAGGCAATCTCAGCACAGGTTGCTGCAGCCCTGCTTTTGGTCTGTCCTCTGGAATGCGTGCTCAGCTCGCAGAACTTACTCACAGAAGGCTAACCAGAAGGAAGTAAAGCAGGGAGCTAGCAACCAGGCCAGCTCCATGACCTACCTCACCACGGAATTCTCTGAGCTCTGAAAGCAGCACCAGGGAGAAGCGTGTTAGTCCAGTTTCTCATCCACTTAAGCTGCCATGGGACTGCATCTCAAAGGATACAATATTCTCAACTCTTCCAGCAGTCCTACTTAATGAAAGTAAGTGCACAGAAAAATGGATTTTATGATCTTCTTACCCTACTTAGCACTGCAGCTAGAGTGAGGCAGCAGTATTCTCTTGGCAGGAGGGTAATTCTCTTTTCTGATATTGATATGCATATTGCAGTATCTGTCATCTTGCTTGTGTTTATTTATTGGCATTAAGGATTATTTGAAAATGTGCCATGTCAACTAGGCCTTTCAGTGTTAGAAGTCTGAGACAGTTTTACTGCAGAAGTACTTGACATTACTGTGGCAGTAGCTCTATAGCACAGAATCGTGGAATGGTTTGGGTTGGAAGGGACATCAAAGTTCACCTAATTCCAACCCTGCTGCCTTGGGCAGGGATGCCACTCGCTAGATCAGGGTGCTCAGGGCCTGTTCAAAGTGGCCTTGAACACTTCCAGGGATGGGGCATCCACAATTTTGGGCAATCTGTTTCAGTGCTTCACCACCTGCTGAGTGAAGAATTTTTTCATAACATCGACTCTAACTTGCCCTCTTTCAGTCTGAAAACCAGTCTTAACCTTTCACTTTAGAACCATTCCCCCTTTTCCTGTCACTATCTGCCCATATAAAAAGTCCCCCTCCCTCCTTTTTATAAGCCCCCTTAAGGTACTGAAAGGCCACAATGAGGTCTCCTTGAAGTCTTCTCTTCTCCATGTTGAACAACCCTAGATCTCTATCTGTGAATCAATATCTTTAATTCACAATGGATAAGGAATATATAATTTCTTATGAACTGAATTAAATCTTGAAGACAGGCATCTGCCAGTTTGCAGCCAGCCACAGCATAAACTGAAATCCACTAAGGTTTGGTAAGTCTGCCCACCAGGAACTTTTTCAACTGAAGCTATTAAAAAACTTTTACAGAGAGGATACAGAGACAAGTATCAGGTTGTCAACACACTGATCGTTCAAAGCAGAGACACTTCTGGGACACTGCACAAAACAGACCAAAATTCAAGCAGTTAAGCAACAAAATGGACTGGAAATTTTCCAGTTCACACCCATTTGGCAGGACTTGCTGCAAAAGTTCTTGCTTTAGTTCAGTCCCTTTTCCCAATGCTTTTATTGCATTTTGGCCTTCTTGCATCAGCTGGAAAAGGGTGATCATGGTTTCTGGTAACAGAATTACTGGCAAGAATCCTCATTTTCTTGTTTCTTTTGTGGAATGCTTTTAGAACACATACTTTTAAGACTTTCTCCATTTACCTCAGAATTGTGAAATACACCCAAATGCGTTGAAGTATTTAAACCATATTAAATCTACTTCACACTTAATGGCCTCCACAAACTTCTGGTGCTATTAAGCCTCAATGAAATAAGTGTATTTGAGTAAATCTTCAATACAAGCCCTTTGAGTGGCTGCTAAACCCAGCCTGAGACACTTTATATCTGTAAACAGAGCGTTCTGCAATACACCCTGAGACTGATCCAGCTGTGAGCACAGCTGGGCTGGGCTGCACCACAGTCTCAGCTCTGGACAGTGCTGCCCATACAGGCTCCAGCCTAAAAGGCTTGTCCAGAACCAAGCATACACCACTGTCCCCAGCTCTAGCCAAGGCCAAAGGGCTTCCTTTGTCATGCTGAGAGGTTGATGAAGTAGTTTCTCTCCAGATACAGACCTGGGCTCTGCCCAGCCATGGGAAGTTCACACTTCACCACTGGAGGTGGCCGTCTATGGCTGGAGTAAGTCAGGGTACCCCACATGCTGTCCTTGGCCTGTGGCAGCAAGTAGAAGAAGGAAAAAAATTACCTCTGTTCATTCTGAAGTAGGGCTAGGAAATAATTCCTCACAAACAGACCAGAACTGGGCACTGCTGCAAAACCCCAGTGCTTCCTCAAAGAGAATTGCTTTGGTCTCATCAGGCTGCTCTCCTGGCAAAAGTAGGGCCTTTTCTCCTCTCCTTCCTTTAGAATCACACCACTAAAGAACATCTTCCTTTCCCCCTCTACAGGTACCCTGCCAAAAAAAAAATAATAAAACCTGCTTTGTATAGCAATAATACAGCTGTACAGGATATTTTGGAAGGGCTACTTTTTTTCTGGCTTGCCCTGCAATGTCTGCCGTGCCACATTCACTATACACAGAGCTGTTACTCCTGGTTAATAAATCAGGAAAATTCCCAAAATAATAAAAACCCTGAAAGATATAAAAGGAAACTAGAACAACCAAGGTTTTGAGTCACAGTCTCAAAAAAAAAACCAAAAAACAAAAAAACCCTCTTTGAGAAGTTCTATTCCTCTTCTAATTAACATGCAATCATAAAAATAGCTGTGGAAATTGTAGTCTTCACAGTCTTGAAAGGTAAATAATATACAAATATTAAATGAGTTAATCAGGGAACTTTACCTCCTGAAATAAGTTTCATCATAATAAGCAAAAGAAAATAGTTTATGCACAGCAACTTGCATGATTTGCAAGGTCACTGAAAACCCTTATAAGAGATTACATATTGAAGGACTCCAAGCATCAAATGAAGTATATTTATTTTTATATAAAATAACAGTGAAGTTCACCTCTGCAGAAAACAAGAATTGAAACTGATCTCAGGGAAACAGTGAACATAAATACACAGGACTTCAGCTTATTTACACAAGAAAAAATCACTTCTTTTCTTGTGAAAGTGATCAGGATGGTGTCACTGAGCCTTTTGCAATTGCACTTGACCCAGGAACGATGACAACATTCAGAATGGACAAAATTCCACTACCAAGGAGATTTGGAAGGATTCTCTGTTCTTCACACCAACTGCCTGGCAAAAACGTCTCATTTCCAACTGTGATCTGGAAGACAAGGTTACACTCAAGAGACAAATGGTTTCTGCCCTTCTCCTCAGATGCCACATGTCACTTCCATTGATGGCAAGAGCTGCAAGGAGTGAGTGAAGAGATGATGCAGCACACAACCAAAAACCTGGCTTTCACTATCATGCCACATTATTGAAAGCATAACCAGTAGTCAGCATGCATACATTCAGGTTAAAGTCAATCCATTTTCACTCAAATCAGCTATAAGGTTCCTGGAGGAAGGCCAACAAACCTTATCTGAGATACTGTATTGAAAGGCAGTAATAAACCAATAAAACACAAAATTATGGCATACATCTAGTGTGTTTCCCTTCAGAGACATTCTTCTATAGAGAAAAGCCAGTACTATCATGCTTTTAAAGGTATGTGAAGCTGCAAAAATCATATTGAAGGTGGAGTAGTGGAAGTAGGAGCATTTAATCTTAGGGGTGTGTCTCTATGGTGGAGTTAAATGAACCACTTTGCTACTGTGTCAAGATAACTGAATAAATTTATCCCAAGCAGCAGGGGCCCCACTTCAGAACCCTAAATGAATTCCTACAGTGGTACTACTGTTCCTTTACTTCTGGTACATCACTGAGTCTTCCTTGTTCACATCCAGGGCTTCCTGTGGTACACTCAGATGACCTGTGCACACTGCAGAATAGATTTCTGCCAGAAGTTTGATCTGCATCTTCACACTTCACACACTGCAGGTCTCAGTCTATAGGTCCCTAATAAGCCAGAAAGACTGTACTGAAAGCAGCATTAAACTGTGTCAGACAGGTATTGTGGGAAGGGGAAGAAAACCAGATAAATTCTTCAAGAACTGCAGCTAACTCTTCTGTAAAGATATCTCTGAAAAATTGTCTTTACCACTGAAAGCACCAGCTGCTTACTCACCCAGAGTGCACTCTCTGCAAGAGACACCCACTGACACTATCAGCAAGCAAGTCCCAGAGCAACTCATTTACTTTATTACAGTAAGGGAGAAATGCAGAGCCAAATTTTTACAGGGGTGTCTAGCTCTTAAATCAAAACAGACGTTTCTTGTGGGATTTGAAAGAGCACTGATTCCCACTGGCTTGAAATGATTCAGACTGTGGGAAATCTTTAAGCCCCATGCTGCATCTAAACTCATCCCAATGTTTATGAATAAAGGCAGTCACGATTTAGAAGAGAATTCAACTCTGGCATGCCGTTGTTAATAGTTGATCAACAGCCTTTCATAACTGAAATATTATATGTGCATCACTCAAGGCATAACTTTGGTCTCAGAGGAAAAAAGTAATATAAACCGAAGAAGCAGCCTGTGCTTGTATGTCAAGCTCAGCCTGAGGTTCATGTTCTCTTGGAACACAAACAATTACAAACTCCTTACAGAAATCTACCCATCAGTAATTACCAGAAAATCCCCCAATTGTCAAAACAGATCCTTCTGTCATCTGTCACACACACATTTTCTGCTGTATGAGATGACTTCGCTGACTGCTACAGATGTTTTTCTCCTTCTGACAAATGCTGTACTTCTGAGTGTGTCTGTATTGCTGAGTATAAACCCTCACAAAAGCCATGCTGAAGAAGTGGTAGGAGACTACTGTGGACAGTGGATGTTTGGGGACAATCTAAAGCAGGGAGCCCACAAAGAAAGACCTGAATCCCAACAATAACTTGAATTTTATTAACCACAGGCTTGCAAAACCCCTGTCATTATAGAGCCACAGAGGTTTTTTAATTCCTTTGGGTTTAACTTAGAAATAAACTTGCAGGTTATCTATGCATGCAAATACAGCAATTCCAAATAGAGACTGCTCCAAAGGCACTGGGGAAAAAGAGGAACAAGTTTTAAATGATCAGCACCACAGAATAAACTCAAAACTCAGCTGTTCTATACCAAGACAGAAGAAAACAATCTCCCATAAAAATGAAATTTTCACTTGCTTAACTTAGTTTTATTTAAGACATAACAGAGGGTGAAATTTACTGAGGACAATGGTGCTAAAGGATGTGTGTAAGGCCTATCCTACTTTTCACTTGAACCTTCAGGCTTTAACACAACTTGTTTCAGCTGTTGTCACTTGCTACATTTACAGCTTTTTGTATTGTGCTTCTTTATTTTGGAAAGATACTAAAAAGAGAAACCAAATTATTATCATGACTGCAGCAAATTCAAGAGTCATTTCTTTATGACACATCCTGTTCAGAGCTACAGAAATGCAAACTGCAGAGAAATCAGTCACAAGCTTTCTTCTGCATTACTCAAAAAGCATTCATCTAGCTCCATTCAGTTCTCCAGTGGGAAATATACTTAGATGATGTCTGCTCATACAGATGCCTCACGAGTTTTACATCTTTACTGTAATTTAAGACACCCAAATAATTTCATAACCTGCATTCCTCCCAACCACTTCAAATACCATGAAGTATTTCTAAACTAGCTCTATCATCCTGGTGCACTTAAAAGAGAAAGTACCATTTCAAAAGCCTAACTTCTAGTAACTTCCAGTAACTTCTAAATAATCCAACAAAATCCTAGTGTGGACTCTCTAGTTAGCTGTCCCACTGATAGCACCTCAGTAAATAAACACTGCAAGAGCATACTCTTGATGTTATGTGTGTTCCAGACGTGGCTGGACATTCACACCCCTGGCAGACTCTGCAGAAGCCACTCAACCTCTCAGCTGGGGGAGAGACCCCAGGAAGCTCCTTCTGCACAGCAGAGCTGCAAACTGCTGTGACAGGCCAGGGACAGAGTCTGAAAGAGAGCCCAGGTCTCAGCCCCCATTCATGGAGTGGGTGTGTCTGCTGGGCTCCTCCTGCTTCAGACAGAAGCTGATGGAATATCAGTTTTCCAGTCACCTCTTGACAAGTGATGAGAGTAGTTCAATACAGTACCAATATTGGAATCTGGTTACAAAAATTTACAGCTGGTCCAGCAATGGAAATATCTGTGAATATGTTGTTTCAAATCTCACAACTTTTTCATAAATTCAGAAGTTCTCCACTAGCACTATGAACACGCAAACTTTGTATCAGGATTATGGATTTTTTTCCAGATTCATCATTTTTGTTGTAGACGTAGATGACATTCAGGTGCTTTAGAATTAAATACTCTTCTGGGTTAAAGATGTGCCATGCATTTGGTTTAGGTTTCTAATGCTGATTTCTAAGAGAGTCTGGAATCAATATGCAGAATCAAAAGCAGATTTATAACCCACCCCACCTAAACATTACAATATGTGCTATGCATTCTGACACAAAGATTCTGTACTCATAATACTTCACATCCCTGCCATGATTACAGTCATACTCTCAAGACAGCCATCAGCTCAAGTCTGCACACCATTATTAACTTACTTGGCACCTCTTGCTCCAACTCATCGCTTGCATCATATTGCTGCTGAAATACAGAATTTTCCAACAGGATTTCCACTGACAGTGGGACTAAATTTTTATTTTTTTAGTAGTTGTCCTGGACTCTGATATTGGAGAAGACTAATGCATCAGGATAATTTCTCCTGCTACACTAATATGAACTATCATTTGATTCTCCAGTCATGATGCTGTAGAAACAGTAGTGGGGATACAGCAGCACCTGGGGAATGAGTGGGGTGTCAAAAAGAAGTAAAATACGATACGAATGTAAGTGCTGTAAAATCACAGAAAGTATGTACAGTATTTCAAATGTCTGACAAAACTCTGTCAGTGAAATCAAAAAATATTTATCAGGAGGCACTAAGAAAAAGGTGGTGAAAAACACCTAATTGTTCTGAGAGACAATGTGGAATAGAATAAACTTTGTGATTACTCTCTCTTCTAGTGATTTTTTTTGCTCCTACAAACAGCTCATATGATAGGACACATGCTGCTTTTTACAACAGAAAATATATACACCATCTTCTAGAATCAAGAACATTGGTTTTGAATAGAATATGACCTCCTTTGGGTTTAAGAGGGAAGTCTACATTAGTGTGTCACAATCACGAACTTCAGGAAACTTACATAAAGGCATAAATCCCACATTAAAAAAAATAGCACAATAGAATTTATCATATTTAGAGGAAGAAACCACAAGAATGCTGTTGAGCCCTGGTACTGTTTTACTGCATTTCTGTGTGCCTGTAAATATTTCTAAATGCACAATCTGCAAATATTCTCTAGAATCTGCAGAAACAACTTAGGTGTAGAACATCTTTGAAGTAAAGTTCACCTTCACACAAGTGACTGTACTAGTTCTCTGAATTTTTTGTCATTTTTGATACCAAGAATTTTCCCAACAACACTGCACACTATATTTCTAAGCCCAGTAAGCCAACACTGCCAATCTCGAGCCCAAGCCTGCACGAACTCTGAAAACAATAATGCTGAATTCCAGAAATAAAGATAAGATATTAAACCTATTTTATCATCTCTTATTTGATGAACTGCATTTTAGTTGATCATTGCTCTTCTGGAGAATTATCTCAATAGCCCCACACAACAGTGTTAGTAGAAAATGTTATCTACCCTAAGGGCCATTGATGGATGACACTTGAGCATAAGAAGCTTGTGAAATTGAAATTCCCCGTTATAAGACAACATTAAAGTTAGAAGGACAGTTTTATATGAAAAGCACATCAGTCAAGCTGTTTAGCTTGAGAACCAACCTAAAACAAGTGACTGCACAGATCAGAAAACCCATATCCTCCTCAGTCACTGTGTGATCTTTCTCATCTTCCACCAGTCCATCTGAGACTGTATTTAAAAGTCAGAGTGCCCAATACTATGCATCTAGCAAATTACCATACAAATCCCTGTCTAATTCTAAAAACATGGGTGAAGAAATCACCTTGACTTAAGCACCTCCCTCCCATGCAGAGCTGACTCAGATTACTGATTCATGCAACTTTTTTTCCTTATACCATACTTTTACCTGTTTTGTTTTTCTCAAACACTCTGTTCAGCCAGTACTTGATACACTTATGTAACACAAAGTGACTGTGTAAAGATCTGCTTAGAAAAAAAAATCATTCTAATTTCAATTGCCAAAAAAAGATAGGAAAAAAAAAAAGGAGAAGAAGAATGCTTACCTAAGCCAAACAAACTCTAAGTACTTTACACTCATTTATGGCTGTTTCCAAAAGAAACGGAGCAATTAAAGAAAAATCAACAGGATATGCAGATCTGGTAATTCAAATGTAGAGACCATGCCATTTAATTACAAATATCAATGGTTTCAGTCACTTTTAAAATACCATGACTACCTACTGCACTGTAGAATGGTGTCTCAGATATATTTTGGCATATCTCTAATTGCCTATTAAAATATTCCTGAAGTATTTAGAAATTAAGTTGAATTTAAAAGATACCTGTAATTCACCTGCACCAACTTAAACTTACTGGAGAGAAAGAAAGAAAAAGAAAGAAAGAAAGAAACAAAGAGAAAGAAAGAAAGAGTCTCGCTATACTCTTTACAAAGCAAAAGAGTCCTTAAGACAGCTGATCAAATCCAGATACATTAAGTTTTGCAAGAAATTGAGCTACATTTTCCTCTCCTCACCTTCCTCTTTAAGTGGAAGAAGATGTAACAAATGTTGAAATCTCTATTTTTGTCAGACACTTCTACAGTTTCCAGGGCTCATTTGACACTTGCTTCTCAAGAAACAATTTTAAAATTTTTTGCTGAAATCAAGTGGAATTTAAGCCATGCAATCAGAAATGCTAGACTAGGCTCATTCTTAATATTTGGTGCATGCATGGTTCAATTATACATAGCTGACACCTACTCACTAAATATGCACTGCTAATTATGTCTCAGCATTTAAGGGCCATAGTTGACTGAAGCTGGCAGAAGGAGATTATTAGTAGGCTAATCTACATTTAGAGCGGATGATGAGTATTTTCATCTAAGATATTTTACTTAATACTCCTTCAGGTTCTCTTTGAAGCAGTGAAAGGCATGAAGCAAAGATGCATCAGAAATCACAAAGACTTCAGATTTTGTTATACACAGCAAAAAATAAGACATTAAAGAGGGAAGCCTTAATGATGTACAGGTATGTTATACTGTAGGTCTATCCCTGTAAATCACAGTTAATTTACATGCATTACCAGAGCTGAGAGGTTTAATGTTTTGTTTTGTTTCATACAAACACAGTTGTAAGTTTGATTTTCCAAACCTTCATGAAATCACATCATTCCTTACTCTTGTAACTTAGCTGGCCTTTACAATGAATCCAGCAAGACTTCATACCCTGAATATGACCAGTTAACTGTCATGTAATTTCACAGCTGAATTTTTGTTTCATATTTAGTCATGCTGTGCTATTTTCATACACTGTTTTTTAAAAATAACATAGTGTGCATATATTCTTTATGGTATTACTAATATCACCTTTGATCACTGAAAGCACACAGCAAAAGAGGACAAGAAGGGTAAGAGAGAAGGAGTCACCTAAAAATGCTCTGTCCCACCCCCCTGTTAAAGAGGTTAAAAAAAAAAATCTATCCAATAGCTACACCCTCCATGGCCATTTCGGTTTTGCTCCCTACACTGTTCCCCATTTGCATTCTCCTACTACACAGCTTCTACTCTTTAATGTTGTTCCTAATCTGAGAGAGATTTTTTCACTACTTTAAAGTTTCTGGAGAACAACTAATTCTTAAAAATAGAGAGACTGTAGAAAGAGCCACAGGGATAAAGAAACAAGTGTGAAAAGCCACAGATCCCTCTAGATCTAAGATCAGCAGCATAACAGAGGTTTTGGGATTGCAGCTGGTTTATCACTGGTCCCCTCAGACAGTACAGAGTATATGTGGAGCAGACACAAACTTCTACATCTAAGTCTTTTCAGTCCGGGCACTGGAGGTGATCAACTCTCCTCGTTCTTTACGGGTTTATGGACTTTGCTACTAAAGCAGAATGACAAAGTATTTTTTCTGGTTTGTAACACTTCCACTAAATTCCAGCCAAACAGGACGAAAGAAAAAGTAATGTTTTCACATTTATAGTTTGCTGAAAAGCCACTGAAATAAGCAAATTATATTACATAAGCGTGCAGTTATGTAGCACTATATGCCAGACGCCTACTGCCAGAATGAAAAGGGGCCCACTTCAAGTCAAATCTCCCATTACAAGAAACGCGTCCCTGAACTATCAAGACCCCGCCTATTGAACAGCTCAGAGTCTAAAAATCAACCAGAGTAAGGGGCACAGAAACATCAGGGATAATTCAACTTCGTGAGCCTCACTCCACGACCGCTTCCACAACAGAACCAGAAGAGACTCTCAGGTTTCCCTTGCCCTGGAATGAAGAGGTGTCAGGGTGCTTGAAATCTCTGAGCTGAATGCAGAGAATATAAGGTCTATGATGAAACTCTCTATTTCCACCTGTGGGGACAGCTCCTCTGACTTTTTAGAATTGTTACTTCTAAGGACACGGCTCTGCATGGGGCAGAAGGAATAAGCTGTGAGTACACGCTTCAGAATCGCCAACTTCACAGAACTGAAAGCACCAGTCCATGAGGCAAAGCTTGCAAAGTTTCAAAGAGGTGAGAGCATACGCGTCCCTGTGCTGAAGAGTCTTGCGAGAACTGGTTACAATATTGCCAGGAGGCTTTTGTTTGTTTGTCTGGGTTTTTTTTTCCTTTTTTCTCCACCCCTCCCCAGGAGACGAGGAAACTACAGTATCTGACAAAACTTGTTAAATGCTTATTTTTAGCGTGTGTTTCACGTACACCAAAGCCACATCACACAATAAGCTTAAAATCGCAGGTCAGGTCAATTTCCTGCTTCTGATTTTTTTAAAGCAAACAGCCATTAATTCAGTACTACAGCCTTAGTTGTATGAAGTCTTTGAAAACCTAGCAAACAGGGGTATTTTTTATTCTATATCCACATCATGTATCTGTCAGTAAGATAAATAGATGGGGGAAATTTTTAGTTATTATTTTTACAAATGGGGCCAAGTACATCATAACACAGAACCTCAGGCCACCACACCTCCCAAATGTACTTTTATCGCCGTGCAGCTGGCAAATTGGGATGAGAGGATGCAGCCCTGGGTACTCTTGCCAACTAACCAGATCGATGTACACAGCTCTTTGTTCAAGCGCATCCATTGTATATATTTTATACGACCAATATCAAAAGCACAAACTTCCAAGCACAAACACATGGAACATCCCAGATACTGTGTCAGCACTAAGAAATTGTCCGGCTACACGTCTGCTGTCAAACCTGCTTTACAAAGCTCCCGTGGCCTCGCAGCTCCTGTCTGTTTAGCCCGCACTCATCGTACTAGCACAAATTTGCATCCCTGCACTCTGTTGGGACACCGAGGGAAAACAGCCAGGGCACGTTTAACCCTCTGGTGGCAGTCACAAGCGCCGATTCACAGCACGCTTGCTGACATGAGTTTCTTCTCCTCCAGCGCGGGGGACAAAAGCGGGCTCTGGCGCACTTTTGCCTCCCCTCGTGCCCTCCGTGCCCACCCGGGGCTGTCCCTGCAGCCGGGGCTGTCCCTGCAGCCGGGGCCGCGGGGGCACCGGGGCTCAGCCCCGCAGGCGGCGGCGGCCGGAG
>VZRO01006798.1:688594-734704 GCA_013397915.1 Daphoenositta chrysoptera
AGGCCCGGGCGGGGGCCATGGGCACGGCGGCGGCCGCGGGCGCCCTGCGGCTGCCCGGGCTGCACGGGTACGCCGTGGAGTTCTCGCCATACTGCCCGGGGCGCGCGGCCTGCGCCGCCGCGCAGTACTACGGCATGGCAGGTGCGGGGGCGGCGCGGCGGGGCTCCGGGGACGCGGCTCCTCGCGGGAGGAGGCTGGAAACGCGGGGGTGCGGAAGGACAGACGGTGTCTGCCCCAGCATCTGGGGACGACCTCCCTTTCCGCTGCGTGTGCTTGGCTGCGGGACGGCGCCTGCTCCCCGCGGGCGGGCCGGGGGTGGCGGGGAGCTGCCCCGGCCCTGCGCAGCCCGCCGGGATCTGCCTCTCGCCGGAAGCACCGAGCGCTGCTGCCGGGGCGCTTCTCCGCCTGGCGGAGCAGCGCCCGTTTGATAGGGTCGAGAATAAATATGATAGTAAAGACATACACAGTGTGGATAAAATGTCTGAAAGTAACTTTCTGCCCTGACAGGACCCGAGGGAACGGCCTGAAGTTGTGTCAGGGGAGGGTTAGGTTGGGTATTAGGGAAGGTTGGGCGCTGGAGCAGCTCCCCGGGGAAGTGGTCCCAGCACCGAGCCTGGCAGAGCTCCGGAGGGGTCGGGACGATGCTCTCGGGCACGGTGTGACTCGGGATGGAGCTGTGTAGGCCCGGGAGCTGCACTCCATCCCCATGGCTCCTTTCCAGCTCAGCCGGTTCTGTGATTTCTCTGTGGCTGCTCCCGTCTCAGTCCCTGAGTGTCCAGGCAGGCCCTGGTGACCCTGTGGGCTCTGGAAAGAGCCAAGCTGAGTGTTCCTCAGTACTGGCACCTGTTTCATTCCCAGTGGGAGTACTGATGCCTTAGATTTTGACTTTTATATTTTTCAAAATCCTGTGCTGCTTAGTGTGTAGCTCTGAGGTTTCTTGTAGCCTGTTAATTTCTGTTCTCTCGTACTGAGTAGTTATAACAAAGCCTCTCTGGGCCTGCTCTTCAAGGACACCTAGACTGTCCTAGGCCCAAAAAGTGTAAACTAAAAGCCTCTGAAAGGGGGGCAAGCTGAGGGGAATTACATCATTAAACTGAAGCTTTAATTGGAGAGTTAACCCTGGCTATGCAAACGAACCAAACCCATAAAGGTGTAAAGAACTCGTGACCTGTTGTCCATCTTGGGGTCCATGTTGGCAACAGCCTCTGGCTCCCGGGGTGTACCTTGAAGGCCCTTCAAATAAATACCCACCTTTATTCCCTTACTCCTGTCTGGTCTCTGCTTATAGGTGACCTGATAAGGCATCAGTACTGCTCCCCAAAACATTAATTAAAAAAAAAATTCTAAGTGTAGAATTACTTCAACAGTATCCCCGTCAGATGAAAAAGCAGAATCCATGTGTGTTTTATCAGAACTGAATTATTTGTTTCGTTTCTGGTGAGCTGTGTTTGTATTACCATATTCAGGAAGGGGGACGGGGGTTAAGTGTTCTCTCTGCTGTGTTATCAAAATGACAAAAAGGAACCCTGTGTTGGTATGTCTGTCATGTGAAGCCCATGGGGAACACGCACTTTTATGCTTTATAAGCAAGTCTTTTTCAACCTCATCTACAGATATACTGGAGTAAAAAAAACCCACCAAAATCAAAGCAGAACGATCTGATGTAAGTGAATTATAGAGAACATGAGACCACAAGATGTTTAATTATGCAAGTAATTGTTTGGCCTCTTAAAGTTCAGGTGCCCTTTGTGTTTGCACACTGAAGCTACTGGAGAACCACCCCAGGGAACTAGTTGTGATGTTTTGTTTCATTTTGCTGGTTTAGGTTGTGGAACTCTGGCGGTGCTGGAACAAAACGAAGCTGGGGTTGTTCTGCTCAGGAGGTAATATAGGTTTATCTTTTATTTTTGCAAGAGAAAAATTTACTGTGTGCTTGTGAGTACAAGGCACGACTGAAATATTTTGGGTTATTGTTAGCGATATAAAATATTTTTTCTATGCTGAAGTAGCTACTGATACAGGTCTTGTATTTACATATAAATTAATATTTGTATTTACATACAATACAAAATATATGTTTGCATTGCATTGATTTTGTCATGGGAAGTCATCTGGCTTGCACCATTTAGTGTAAACCATTTTATAGAAAACTGACAACGTAAATTAAGAGCAGCTTCTCTGCCCTAGCTTGAAATTATAAGTTCTAGCTTTTTAGGAACAGTGACACCTAGATTTATGCCCTTATGATAGACTTATACTGAAAATAGTGCAGGAAGTTACATCAAGTTGTGAAGGTCCTTCCTAGGAGATACAATTTTATAAGGGTTTGAGAGGAGTTTGATTTTGTTGTGGATGGAAGGAGGAGAAAGGTTAGAAAGGAGGGTGTTTAATACTCGACTGTTATTAACCTAAAATCTTTTAAGGAAAGTCTTGAAACAGCAATTGTTTAGATTAAGGCAGCTGACATAGAAATGCTTAAAAAATAGTTAATCATATTCAGAGGAACTCTTTTTCATTCAGAGGTATAAAGCAAGACTCTTTGAAGATGTTCAACGTTCTGTTACTTTTGCAAAGTACAGAATGTTGTTTAGTACTTTCCATTTCTGTTTCCAGTGACTCCACTTATTTTGTGGTAGAAAGTCCTCTTAACTTCCTGACCCTCAGACTGTTGTTTTCTCTGTCAGTGTTCTGTGCATGGCTTTCCCTTATCTTTACTTCAGAGTGCCATGAAATTTGACTTAAGCTTAGCTGAACCTTCAGTGAAAAGGGGGTAAATAAATTCGTATTTGCCATCAGATAATACTACAGTCATTGATAGTTGTGGCAGAGTAACTAATATATGGCATCAGATCCCATAGGGTGAATTGTTGGTGTGTTGAAAGCCTTTTCAAGGGAGTGTAGAGATCTTCAGTAAATTCATGACTATGTTTCTCTTGGGTTTTCATTGTGACTCAGATTTGTAATGGTGTTGTGAATTGGATAGGGCTCTCCCAACACAGTTTAATTTCTTTCTTTACCACAGTTGTTAGCTCTTACATCCTGGAGAAACCGTAGCTCAGACTGAGGCGTGTTGAACCTCTCTTTGTGTGACAAGTTTTAGACTGAAATCAGAGTTTCTTCTCTGTGTGTGGAAGGTCCTTGACTCATTTATGCTTTAATCTATTCTGGCATATGTAGAAATTGACATTCGAAGAAGCAAGTTAATTGTGAGGAGATTCACTTGAAACTCAAATACATAAAAATGCTGTTTAGAATGGTAAAAAGGGCGATTTAAAGAAATACTTTCTTTGCATGTAACTAGTGCAGACTTCTATGTTGTTCTTTGTCACAGACTAATATCTTCATTTTTCCAATTTAGTTTTGACTGGAATGATGGCCTCTTTGATGTGACCTGGAGTGAGAATAACGAAAACGTGTTGGTCACTTGTAGTGGAGATGGATCTCTGCAAATCTGGGATATGGCTAAAACCAAAGGTCCAGTGCAAGTCTATAAAGAACACACTTTGGAGGTAAATCTGGCAAACTTAAACAATTTAATGGATGATCTTACATTTGAATAATTAAAAGATTTATTTGTGGTCTTACAACCAAGGCAGCTTTTTGTTTGCCGTTTTTTAACTTTTTTGGGTTGGTGGCTTGAATTAATAACTTGAATATAAAGTGAATGCACATATTCTTGTGCATGTTCATATGCTGTAGTAGGTACTGCTTGATTAGACAAATCTAATATGTTCAGAAATAGCATCTGTGGTTCCTTACAGGCTAAGGAACATACATTGTAATACATTGTAATACATACATTGGGATGTATGAAATTACTGTGATTTTTAGAGAGCCTTATTAGCTAGGTCTAAATCAGACAGCTGATATATCAGTCTTATTCTTGAGGTTATGGAGTGATATACATTATGCAGATCCTTAGCACTTGGGTTGCACTTGGATCTGCTTATCCTTTTCCTTCCTAGCATCTACTATATCCTACTCAAATAGCAGTAGTCAAAAGTTGGGACAGTGTGTATGTTTTTTTAGCCTTGGTTTGATACCATTGCATTTGATTTTCTTAAAATCTCAGTTTCTTTATGCAGTATTGTATGGGTAGAGAGAATGTTATATTCAGGTTCAAAAATATATTTTCATAGTTTTAAGGATATTTATACTGTAGTACCTATATCTTCCCGAAAGTGATTTTTCTTCCCTTTTTTTAAGCTTTCCTTCTAACCCTCCATTCATTTGTATCAAGTCTTTGAACATAAGATGCAATCAGTTTTAGCCTGGATAACTGATGCTTTATCTAAATGACATCAATCTCAATAAAATAATCTAGTAGATATGTAGTCAAAAATTGAGGGAGGAAATTCAGTTTTGTTCCCAAAAACCTCAAGATTTTTTCAGATATGAAGCACAAAGCTAAAAGCTGAGTGACTGCAGTTACATAAGTGTCCATCTTCTGTACCTTATTTTTTTGTAGTTTTTCTGCTTTGGTTTAATACATGTACTGTGTAAAGTGAGAATTTTGAGAGAGGAGTTTGTAGTTGTGATGAGGATTTTATGATAGTGTTTAAAGGCTGATAGTAGTTATAGAAAGATGTAGCTGAAGCATAGTACCAATTCTTTTTGTTAGTTTGTTTCTGTCATTTTCTCATTGAAACTCTGTCAGTAAGTTTATTTTGGTTCTGCTTCACCATCTGTTGTTTGTGAAATAAACATTTCTGTGTCCATGTCTTAGTTGAGCAGGTAGCATGGGAAGCTGGACATATTTAACCATGCTTAGAAAGACAGTATAGGAAACAGGGGCAGAATGTTTATTTGAGATGTGAGAGGTTTGTATTAAGAGGATAGATCTCAGAAGGAATTCACCTGGCAGACAGTGTTCTCACTACCTTCCTGATCCTTAATCTTTGTCTGACATTTTTAAGGACGATTTTGTCACTGCCTTTTACATTATTTCTAATACACAGTTGACAGGGATCGGTTTCGTTTTTTCTAAATGATATCATTGTCCCTTCTCAAAAAGAATGTGCATTTTGTATTAAAAAGTGAATTTGTATTAACAAAGGACGATGAGTTTTATTCCAGCACTAACAACTGCTGAATCTCATGAATAAATCAGTCAAATTTACTTTGGTTTTGACAAAATCTCACTGGATTGGGAAATAATACAATGCTTGAATTAAATTTGTCTTGTAAAGTGAGCCTGAACATTTATTTTAAGCTATTTTTTATGTTTTTACATCTTTTATTCCCTCATCTTTTCATCTTGCCAAAGGCATTTCTTGCTGCTGTTTAGCCATAAGCTAGGGTTCATTTATATTATGATTGAAGATAAAGCACTAAGAGATTAACAGCTGAGCTTTATGCTGTGTTATTAGTCTTTCCCACTTGTTTAACACAGCTTCCATTAAAGTGTCTGTAAATTTATGTTGGAGGATAGCATGAAAAGGAAAGAAGAATAAAAGTGAACCTCACTTGGTTCTTTACACTGTCTTCTTATCATCCTCTCCTATTACCTAGACCTGCCACATGCCAAATGGACAGTATCTCTTGTTTTTCCTGAGCCTGTTGTCTGCTCTGTTTAATTCTTGCCCGAAGCAGAGTTTGCCCAGGTGCCACTGGCTCTGCTGCAGCTGCAGAGCCCTGGGCGGTCCCAGCCCCGGGTGCCACATGTGCCCAGGGCTGTCACAGCCCCTCTGCAGATCTGCTGATACTGCTGATAGCTGGGAGGGAGCTGGGAGCCCTCTGTGTGCTTTGCCTTCTCTCTGCAGTAGATCTGATACATCCTAAGCACCATGTGAACGTGGGCTGTGAGCTGTGGGACACAGGCGTGTGTTTCCCAAAGATCTGCTTCTCTCTGGAAAATCTTGACTGTGAATATGAGAGCCAAACACTTCCTGAGCTGTTATGTGAATGAGGTGTACTATGTAGTGATAGAATTAGGGGCATTTCCAAACAGCAGCAGCTTAGGAGTTGAACTCAGGCCATCACACAGATTCAGGGGTAAAGAGAGGCTAATGTTTGTGAGGAGCTTGGGAGCCACTTTGGAGAACTGTCATGCCTTCCATTCTTAGAATATATTGAGAGCTACTGGTGTGTCTCCTTTGCTACTGTTTTAGTAGGAAGAGTTAGATTGGAAGGGAGCATTTTTTAATGAGCTGTAGTACAATTAGTTAGCTAACAAAAGTAGAAAAGCCAAGAGGTAAAGGTTTGGTTTGGCAAAAAACCCAAAAGAATTACCTCTCAGCTGGTTAAATGGCTTTTGCCAGGTACTCTCCCAGTACATTTGGACTATAAGCTCCTCAAGTGCATTAGTACAAAATGGTTCTAGAGCAGTATGGCTTTCAGTATATGGGAAGCAGGACTTTGTAAAATAAAAAAGGAGAGTTGCAGATAAAGCACCTTGTTTTTCTCTGGGCAGTGGTTCCCTTCCACTTATGGAAAATAAGCAAATAGATGAAAACCAGTTCATTTAAGCTGGATCTAGCATAGACTGAAATATTTCTTAGGAAGGAAAATGCTCAGAAATAGCTAAATATTACCTCGATTTCCTTTCTCACACAGGACACTTTCCATAGAAGATTTCTTTCCCTTTCAACTTCTCTGCTTTTTTAATCTGGTGACACAGGTCCAAGCATATCCACCTTCAAAACAGGGTAGCTGTTATTAAATACACAATTCTATCTATCCAAGACAAACACAACATCTAGTATGTTGAGTTGCAGGCCATATCCAGTGCAGTGCTAGAACTAAATTATCCCAGGTGGAGTACAATTCCTCGGTGGTTAGTGGCTCAGAGCAGTGCCACCTACTACTTGTAGGTAGTGACCACATTTCTGAGAATTGTCCTAGGAGCTCTGATTGGGTCAGGAGGTGAAGTGGATGAACTGTTTTATCTATTGTTTATCTACCTTACACTGAAATTGTTCATGTCCTGCTGCAGCTTATTGAGTCACTTCGGTGTGAGGTAAAACCAGACAAAACAGAATGCACCTTCCATCAAGTAGATAAAGATGTGTATTTGAAGATGGAATTTGTGCATGTGCTTGAGACTTGAGGATTTTAAATAATTTGAAAATCTTCCTTAGTACATTTGTTTTTGCAAGGCAGCAGAGCTGAAGAATCAGCAGTGAAGGGTGGAGTTAAGGTATCCTCTGTCAAAGCAGGGACCAGCCTTAGAACGTGCTGTCAGGGAAGAGGGAGCTTATTTCAACTATGCAGTGAAAAGTAATTCCTTAATAGCTGAAATGAGTAGTTTTGAGGGAAATGGAGTTTTTAATTTATTTTACTTTATTTGTTTGAAGATTTGGATGGTCAAAAAAGAGTGCCATAGAACCTGGAAAAATGAAAACCAGGGGTATTTTATGACATATATTTCTTAGGAGAATTAGATATAATAAAAAAGCATTTATTGTTAGTCAGCTAAGATCTCAAAGTCAGCTCTGAAGAGAGATGGCATTTACAATGAGAGATGGCTAGCAACTGGAAAGTGTCGATCTTTGAATAAAATTGGAACAGTGATAAGAAATCAAGTCTAAATTATGTCTTTTAAAGTGGTAGACTTCCAGTGATGGTAGATGTATCTGGATTTTGGTACAACTTTGCTTTTTCGGATACTCGTCTTAGCCTGTATGTACCTTTAATGTCTGACTGAGATGCTAAATACAATTTTTTTCAGGTAAATGGCGTTGTTGGCACTTTTGTTGTGCTTTAGCAGTATTTTTTTTTTTCAGCTGACTAGGATACACTCTGCAAATCCAAATCTATTTTGTGAAACTGGCTAACTACAGCCTGAAACTTGTATTTTAATGCTCTTTCTAAACTATGCTCTTATGTCATTTGTAGGCATATAGTGTTGACTGGAGCCAAACTAGAGGAGAGCAGCTAGTGGTGTCTGGTTCATGGGATCAAACAGCCAAGCTGGTATGTTGGTTTTCTGCTGAAGCTGAAAAATGTGATTTCTTTTGGATCTGATAGATCTTTGTGTTAAGAAAAACATGGATTCTCTTTGCCTGTTTATTTTTACCCCCAGCTGAAATTCTGCTTCAACTGAGATGTTGCTTAAACTCTCAGTTGATACCAGCTTAAGTGTACAAATGCTTTTTTAAAAGAAGTTCGTTTAGTCCTTTCTGGATGTATAAAGTTTTTTTTTCAATGTGTGAAACCCTTTCCTTTCCTACTGAATGTGTATCTCAACAATTTTCTTTTTTCTTTTATTCAGTGGGATCCAGCTGTGGGGAAGTCCTTATGCACTTTTAAAGGCCATGAAGGGGTCATTTACAGCACGATATGGTCTCCACACATCCCAGGTTGTTTTGCATCTGCCTCAGGTAAGCTTGATGGTAAAGAGGTTCTCAAAACAAAAACCCAAGGGCCACCTTCTCTGTAAGTGGATTAGTTCAGCACTTTGTCCAGCAGATGGTAGTGTGTGTCATATCCACTCGTTCTATAAAAATGAAGTAAGGAAAGGTAAATGTATTGCTGCAGCTGGATTTGTAGGTTCTCTTACAATCAGTAGTTCATCCTCTTGGCCATTTAAAGGAGGATCAGCAGTTTTCTAGCAGTGACCTTGTGGCAGTTTTTTCTGTTATTTTATATAGCTCTCTTCTTTCATCTCACTCTTGTTATTGGCCACTAAATCATGTTATATGCTTTATTTTGTGTTTTGGCCTAGGTTTTTGTTCAAATTATCCGAAGTGTCAGTAGACTATTAACTCTGTGAGAAATGTAGTCAGTTCCCACTGAGCTTTTTAAAATACTTCTGTAGATCTGTGTGCCTTGTTCTCTGGGAAAGGTAATAATCAATTTTACTTTTCTGCTTTGGCCAGTGCTATGGGTCATGCTGGTAAATACAATCATAATTGAGTTGGGCGTACCCAGAGGCAGAGAGAGGTGAGGTGGCTGTGTTTTCCAAACACTGCTCCTGCTTCAGAGGCACAAGGAGAGCTCTGGAGTGAAACCTGGAGCCCAGCTGATGATTAACTGGGTGAGAGGTGCTGTGAGCCAGAGTTTGCCTGGGAAATAGAAGGGCTGTCATAATACAAATATTGATAGATTAACTCAGGTGGCCTAAATTTCTCAGATTTCAAATCTGTTGTACTTCTGTATTGATTTAAATCAAAATTGTTTGGCTCTTATATCAAGAGGCTAGGCAGGTATAACTATTCTTTCCTGTTACTGAAGTTACAGAGACAGTGTGCACACACAGATACTGGTCTTCCCTATTCTGTGGGAATTCAGATGAAAAAGTACATATGGCTTTCCTAAAATTTCAGTCTGGCTATCTCCATCTGATTCTGCCTGCAGAGTTTAGCTAGAATGATGAACAAGTAACATTTATTTGTTCTAAGATGGTAGTTCTTGAAAGCCAGATGATGGAGCACAGATGTTTCCACCTTATGTGGTGGATACCTGTCCAAGAGGATGTGCAGACACTGACTGGATTGAACCCTGTACACCTTTTGAACAGTTCTACTGAAGGGCAGCTATCTATAGACTACAAAATACTAGCTAAGTACCATTTATTTGGTCAAGGTTAAGTGCTTAGTGTTTTTTGCAAGTTCTAGGGAATGTTCTCTTTAAAGTCCTGCTTAGAACCCTCCTGTCCATGGTAGCCTCACTCATACAAAATTTCTGGCATTCTAGATGACCAAAGGGCTTTGCTGATACAGCTAATTATTTCAAATTTGAACCTCGAGGATATGAAGCCAAACTTTCTTCAATACATTGTCACTTGAACAGTTTTGGGAAACACTGATTGTTAGATGCTGTATATTGTGGTACCTAAATTGGGTACAACAATTGATCTGTTCTTTGAGTTACTCAGTGGGTGCAGTTGGAAGTTTTGGCTAAAATACTACAGAGTTCCTATTCTTTTTTGAATTTTTACTTTGATGCTTGAAAGGGACTAATATGCTACTGGAGCCTAAAGCTAATTGCAGTCAGTTTTCACTCATTGATGGAAAAACAACATGCACAAAAGACAAAATATTTTTCTTCTCTAAGTACTACTTGGATGTGAAATAAAAATCTGCTATTACTGATAGTGTAATTCTGGGTATAAAATCATTAGGTAGGAGAAAAAGAAGTCTTCAAAATGATGGTGAACTTTCTTCCAGTTTCCAAAATAAAACATCTGGTGTGCTTCTAGATGAAATAGCATAGAAATAATGACATGCTGATCTGGAAAAGGTTTCTGTGTTTGCATTGTTTATATTAAAATTTTCCTGTGGTTTGATTGGATTGCTTTACTGCAGAAAATACATACTGGGAGTCATTTCTTTGGTCAGCAGGACTGTTGATAGTAGAAGGACTCACTCTAGCTCTGTGTATATATGCCATTTCCTTATTGTAAAAGTCTATCACACAGATGATGTTCAGGGAGTTTATTGTTTAGTGCTTAATGACATTCTACTCTGTCAGTCAAGGTATGTGATGAAAGTGAAGTGGAACTGTTCAAGGAGGCTGGTTGTCCTCATTTAAAACTTGCTATGATCTGCATACTCTGTAAGGATGACAGAAAATCATGGGACAGAAAGCTAAATTTCACTGATGATTCATCTTCTATTGAGCTAAAGTTGGAGCTGGAGAGAAACTTGAATCTCAATGTGATGGTACTGTGTCAAATTTAGAGCTGTTCCCTTCTTTGGGATGCATTTGCTGGAAAGGTTGACCTGCAGTTTTGTGCTCCCTTATTTTGCAGCTTTTTGTTGTCTTGAAAATTAGTAACTGAAATGTGCCTGGAGGGAAACTTTTTGTACTTCCTTTCATCTCACTTGGGGTTTTTCACTTTAGAAAACAATAGCTTTTTTGGATATGTTGTTATTGAAAATTCTTGAAACATTCCTTTCTTGAAGGAGTCTGTACTGCTGTGGGATGGTAGGGTGTCTGTGTCTCTTTTTTCTCTCTTTTGCCCCACCTGTGCCCTTTCTCTCATCCCACCTCACATATACCTACTCACAACCATGTACTTACTGCTGTCTTAATAGTGTAGTTGTAATGCTTGAGACATGAACTGTTTCATGTTGCAGCATCTTCAATTCTGCATGTTCTAGTAAAATAAGTTAGGTTATGTTGTAAACCACAGATTGGAAAAAATGTTCGTCTTTAAATACTTCTGGTTAAGCTAAATATAAGTAAAGCAATGCACTCTTTTCTGTTTATTTTTTTTTTCTTTTAAAGGAAGTAAGCAAGGGGAAAGAAGGTTTAAAAACATTTTGCATGCCCCACCCCTGCCATTTTTCTGCCTTTATTTGAATCCCCATAGAATCCAGCAGAAGTTTAATTTCCATGTAGCTAATTAGTTTGTGAACACTGAAAAGAGAAAACCAAACAGAATTGCAAACCATAGTAAAGTAGCTGCTCAAAAGGATTATGCCTGAAGCTAATATTTGATTTTGAAATATGGCTTTCTCTCAATCTATTATGAAACTAGAAAAAGAATACAAGTGAAGAAAATGAGAAATCTAAGAGGGCAATATAAAGCAATTGAAAAAGAATTTGATACTAGGTATAGCTTTTTTGCTTCGTTAAGTCTCCATTCTGAATACATACAAGAAAACTGAGCTTGTCTGCAGTGGACAATAAAATACAATTGAATTGCAAAAGATATATGTGTCTGATGCTTCAGTTAAATTAGGTTTTATTCAGCATCTAATAAACTTCCATTTAACATTCACAGGGATGTGTGAGGTACTTTACCATGCTGTTATCTTCATGTACAATCACTTGTACTCTCAAAAAGAAAGTAAATGGCCTATCTTTTTTTTTTTCTTTTAACTGGTAGTTAATAGTAACAGAGCATACTGTTAATTCTGTATATGTAAATAAGTGCATGTGATGTCAGTAACAATTTGTGAGCAGATAAGATAAGCAGGATGTTCAGGTGTACGTGCAGCACCAAAGCAGAGCCCTGGTAAATGTCTGCCTTATGCTGAAAACACACTGATGTGGAAAATGTCATTAAAGAAGTGACATGAATGTTTAACAGCAGCCTCATGGCTAAAGGGGTTTAATGAGTCATTATGTCGTTTGCCTGCTAGATTTTTTTTTTTTTACATTTTTTTTAACCCAGAGAGCAAACTGGTGAGTAGCTCATAAAGAACCTTAGAAATACACACAACAGTAATATTTAGTCATGTGTTAATCAGTTCTACTAAATGATTCTCCATGAGTGCAGAGCAGCAGACCTTGCTCAGTCCTGCTGTTTATAAAGAAAGCATCCTTTTTAGTATCAACTGGATTTATTGTCCTTTAACAGTAGAAAGTACTTAATGAATACCATTTTACCTTTATCTGCATAACTGTAGTGTTCTTTGATACAGATACAACACTGGCAAATGAAAATATGGATGTTTTGGATTCAACAAAGCCCAGATTTAGAATGACTGATAGCTGTTTTCTTAAATACTGGGGCCTTAGTTTTAATGCTGCGTTCTTTTTTAAATCACTCTTTAAGTTTACTGATCAGGGCCGGTACATAATTTTAATTACATCTTAACTCATGAATAAGGGAAAGGAATTTTTTTTAAATCTGTCTGACAGTGTCTGTATTCATCAGTATTTAGATCGATTAATTATATTCTTTGCTCAAAAACTTGTTTTACAGACTGAAAGCCCAGGACAAAAAAATTTCTCGTACCACAAGATGTACGAATTCCTGATTAATTTTTATTATGTTGACAAAAGTATTGGATGACTGTAGCTTTGCTGCTTTACAAATGAACTTGTAAATCCAGGTCCCACTCTTGTAAGCCCTTGCACTGAGTGCTAGACTTTAATGTTAAAGCTAAAAACAATTGTTTATCTCATATTCTGTTTTACTGGAAGCCCTGAGTTAGTGAGGTGCCTTTTAAAAAGTCTCTTCTTGCTTACTGGTGTCTTGGTGATAAATGTGTGTAGTAAAGGGATTGTCAAGCTGTAGTTTGATAAATCAGGCTGGCATGTAGTCTTGGTGCACCTTTCTGTGCTTGTTGTTCAAATTGTAAAGAAACATATGATTGAACAAATTATTTTGCAAGAAATATTGAGCTGTGGAAGGTGTACGTCTACTAAGAGAAAATTTACTGAATTAGTTGGAAAGAATAGCCTTGAGTGCAGCTTCTCAGTAGAGGTGGTTTTTTATGTTTCTGGACCAAAGGTTGGTGTTGCCAGGTCTTTGACATCGGTTTTGTAAGGTTTCAGTTCACATTCCTGCCTCAGAATTAGCACTGAGCAAAAGAAGGAGCTGTTGGAGAGTAGGGTTTGCAGACAAGTAATTCCAAAGATATTTGTTTGTTCAAGTTCCCTAAAAATGAAAGAAATAATCTGCTGTTTTCAGCTGTGACAGTGGTTTCTCATGAGTTACAAAGCACTTTTTTTTTTAGAGGTTTAAATTCCATCCATTTGTGTGCGGTGTGGGTCCACTTTTTGCTTCTAATGACTCCTGGTTATTTTCTTGTTTAATGTGTTAGAAGAAATGCCGTAGTGAACAAGGTTCAAGGCTTTGCAAAAAAAAAATGGTCGTTTTTGGAATCCAAACCCCAAAGGGATAAAAGAATAAGATGCTTCAATTTACTGCGTGGTACATTGTTGTACAAATTGAGCATCTGGAGAGCAAGCTGACTGTGGAGTTACTGTGGCTTGTTGCAGTTTAGCTAAACTGCTGTTTATACTAGAAGCTTTTGAAATACAATTTACTTGCTTGGTTTGTTGTGTCAAATCTGTGTAATGACATGAGGTGAGTGCTTTCATTTGCAGTCTGTTACTTCAAGACATACCAGCACAGTATTGAGTTCATCCAAGTCTTGTGCTCCAGTGTTGGGGTTTAACCCCAGCCAGCCACCAAGCCCCACATGGGCACTCTCCCACCAGTAGGATCAGGGAGAAAAGTGAGAAAACTCATGGATTGAGATAAAGACAGCTTAATAGGGGAAGCAAAAGCTGTGCACACAAGCAAAGCAAAACAAGGAATTAATTCCCTGCTTCCCATGGGCAGGCAGGTGTTCAGCCATCCCCAGGAGAGCAGGGCCCATCGTGTGTGACAGTGACTTGTGAAGACAAACACCATCTCTCCAAACGTCCTCCCACTTCCTCCTTCATTCCCCTACTTTAGACACTGAGCAAGATGTCACAGGTCTGGAATATCCCTTTGGTCAGTTGGGGTCACCTGTCCTGGCTGTGTCACCTCCCAAGCACCCCCAGCCCCCTCCCCAGCGGGGCACTATGAAAAGCAGAAAAGCCTTGGCTCTGTGCAAGCCCTGCTCAGCAATAACAAAAACATCTCAATATTATCAACCCTGTGCTCAGCACAGATCCAAAACACAGCCCCATACCAGCCACTGGGAAGAAAATTAACCCTACCCAAGCCAAAACCAGCACATCAAATAAGCTTTACTAAATCATCCTCTGATGTACAAGCTGAAGTGTTTCTCAGGACATGATTTTATCCCTCAATTTATATTGTGTGCTAACCATGGAAAAGTACCGTGTATAGCACATGCTATAATATAAAGCACTTGCAGGTTATTGTATTTTATATTAGAATCTCATTATTATAAAATGGTTTAGTGTTCAGAAGAAATAAGCAGTAATGTCATTTGGGTTACAGGTAGGTATCTAGCCAATATTGCCATTTGTTGAAGAATGGCTTAATCATAAATCATAACTGTAGTCAATTTTGAAATAAAAATTTTGTCCCAAGATTTATGTAGAATGCTCTTGGGAAACACTGAAATAAAGATTCCGCTAACTTTTTTTTTTTATTTATTTAATTTAATTTAATTTTTTTATTCTTTTCAGAAAAAGAATTGGTTGGGCTCTTCCCTAAAATAACTTAAAACTCTTCTGATTTTTAGCTTGACAGCATTTTGTATCAGACTAAAATTGACCACTCGGAAAGTACGTTTCCACTGGTAATTATGTGTACTTACTAAGTAAGTTGTGCTACATGGAGATAGATTTTGTGTATTTGGTAGCACTCTTGGATGATTTAACTAAAGCTGTTATTTGTGCCACTCTATTTCTGTCTCTTTGTGTGGAATGAGCTTTATTATTCCTGTTCTAAGTTTTCTTGTCCTGTTGTATTGGTTTAACCCCTGTTGACAGCTCAGCCCCAGGCAGTCACTCAGTCACTCCCCCACGGTGGGGTGGAAGAGAGAATCAGAAGGGTCAGAGCTGGAGAACTCATGGGCTGTGGTAAAGACAGTTTAATAGGTGAAACAAAAGCTGTGAATGCAAGAGCAAAACAAGGCGTTCATTCACCACTCTCCATGGGCAGGCAGGTGTTCAGACATTTCTTGGAATGCACAGTTCCACCATGCATGATGGTTACTCGTGAAGACAAATGCCATCACTCCAAACTTCTCTTTCCTCCCTCTTCTTCCCCAGCTTTGTATGGTAAGCATGACACCATGTGTTTTGGGGTATCCCTTTGGTCAGCTGTGGTCAGCTCTTCTGGTTGTGTCCCCTTCCAACCTCTTGTGCAATGCCAGCCCTGCCACTGGCTGGGCACCATGAGGAGCTGGAGAGTCCTTGACTTAGTGCAAGCCAAGTGACAATCAAAAGCTCAGTGTGTTGTCAACATTATTCTCATCTTCAATCCAAAGCACAGCACTGTACCAGCTACTCGGAAGAAAAATATCTCTATTTCAGCCAAAATCAGGACAATGATCTGTGATGGAAACAATCAGCACAATCATTTCAACATGCATAAAAAAGATTGGTTTTGAGAGTCATGAGATTTGAGTTCTGCTTTTAATTCTCCCACAGTTTTTCTCTTTGATTTGGGCTAAATACTTAGTATTTTAAAAATACATATAAGTAAGCAAGTCATGTTAACTTGTAATCATCCAATGGCACTGCAAATGTATTTTAATTGCAATGGTTTTGGCTTTTTACGAATGTGTGTAGTGATAGAACAAGGGGGAATGCTTCAAACTGAAAGAGGGTCGGTTTAGGTTAGATATTATGAAGAAATTCTATACTGTGCGGGTGGTGAGGCACCAGAACAGGCTGCCCAGAGAAGCTGTGGATGCCCCATCCCTGGAAGTGTTCAAGGCCAGGTTGGATGGGGCTCTGAGCATCCTGGTCTAGTGGAAGTTGGTTCCTGAAAAACATTGTACCTGTCCTGGTTAGAATCCTTTTCCCCTTCAGGTGGTCTTTAAGGTTTCATGGGGTTTTATTAAGCTCCCAAATACCTAACTATTTTTTTTTGTAGTTACTGTTATACCTCTGCACTGTTTGGGAAAGATTGCTTAGCTGGTTGTTCTCTCAGGACTTCGGAGATGATGATTTATGAATTTGGGTAAAATATATCTGTGAGTAAAAAAGGTAGTATAAAACCTACATGAAATTTAAATCTTAAATAAACTTTATCTTTTCACTATCAGACATTGTCATTCACATTAGCAGTCTTTATCCTGTGTATAAGGATGATGTACTTGTAGATTAGCATCAATTGAAAAGTTTTGAATAGATGAGTGTATATTGTGTAGTTTTATTGATTCGTCCAAGATTTCACAAATATTCATTAGAAAGAAAGAAAGCAAGTACAATGTATAAACAATTCTGAAATCATAATTATCTACCAGTAAAAATCTGTTGCCATAGAGAAATTGCTTCTTACAAAAATAGAAATATTTTATGGGGGAAATGTTGGATTCTTTTGTGCTTGCTTACTTTGGGATGTCAACTGGAAGTGTCTGTTACTGAATATGATTGCACTAGGTGTGATTTCCTTGTACTTTCTATTATTATTATCTACTATTGCTTTATGCTTGTGGAAGAAGTGCATCCTCGGTATTTGTAGTTCTCAAGGAAGTGTGGAAATGGCAAAATTTTTAACTGCAGCTTTTGTTGAAATTAAATGTAAATACATATATCTAATGGAAGTAAGTTTGAGGTTAAAAAAAAAGTTCATTAAAATGTGCACTGAGTCAGGATTGCACTGTGTCAGGAATGCAGTCTTTATCAGGTTTTTTTTTTTAATTAGTCTGATTTTTCCACTTAAATAGAAAAATTTGATTTGCCTTTGGCTTTAAATCAGTCTTTTCTATTCACAGAGAGGTTCACTTGCATGTTGTGTTACTCCATTAAAAACATTTCACTGATAGTGCCAGCCAGAATTAATAACTAAGTCTAGCATTTTCAAAGAAATTTTTAAAAAAAGGAAAATAACTTTTATTTTCCTTTTCTCATGCATCAGCATTTTCTATTAAAAAAGAAATAATTGGGGCAATTGTATATTTAGTGTCAAAATTGATATTGGCTGAGTAACTTGTTTTTCCAAATGTTTTTGGCCCTCATAATGCTACTGTAGCATCTCTGTAGCAGTTCATTCTAGTTCACCTGGATTTATATATTTATTTGCTTGGTGAAAATGATCCTGTCTGTAGTGAAATACGTGTTTCCCCTTCAAATCTACGTTATCTGATAAAATTAAAATAAAAGCTTTTTAAGAAGTCCATTATAATATCTCAGAAAGACTTAAAACTCAAACTGAACTGTCCTCTGCAGGCAAGCAGATTAGCAAGGCTAATGGAGAGTGGATGGGCGTGCTACCTGCTTTTTTGCCAAAACCCTGCTGCTCGTGTTTCTTCCTCCCCATATGCTGCCCTGTTTTTATAAGCCCTGGAGTGATGTTGGAGGCTTCAGCTGGCTGCAGGGTGCCCTTGTCAGGAGTGCTGTCCCTGCACGGAGCAGTTTTCCTCTTGACAGGAGGAGAGGGCAGTGAAAACGGTGAGAATTTGGGTGTTGTTCCCATTTTACAGACGGAATTTATCCACCAGAACAGCATCTCTCACAGTCGGGAGGGCTGAGGACAAAGCAGATAACACCAGAGAAAATCCCCCCAGGGTCTGTGCAGCTCCACATGCAGAAGGCTGGACTCGAGACATAGTGAACCAAGCTCTTTCTGTCTTATTTTTTTATTCAAACTTTCCAAATTTTTAACGGTTTTTTTTGGTGAAGTCTGCATGATCTGGTAGTTCATGCAATTAGGAACATTGCTGTGGCTCTAGGGATGGTTTTCTTGGATGTGTAGCCAGTTTCTTGAAAAGAGCTAAGATTTTTTTGTGCCCAGCTGTGTATTTTACAGCCAGTGACAACAGCGCACTAAAACCATCAAAATGCTTGTATATAAACGTCATGAAAATAATCATTATAAGGAAATATCAATAATTTCTTCAGTAGCAAGGTAAAACAGTGTTTTTTAAATTTAGGTAGTATTGATACGTGCTTCCTATAGAAATCACGAGCATATTAATCACATTGTAGTGACTAAATTTGTCTCTTGAATGAACATAGGCATAACCATCAATTCTAATTAATTTTGTCTCTCTGTAAGCTAGAGAGCTAGGGAATCCATTTTTGCTGACACAAAGCTAAATATTCAGGGCTAATGAGAAAATCCCAATATTAAAAATTGAAAAGCATGGTTGTCCAATCAGCTGATGCAGCTTTCTGTGTCTTTACAAGCCATTAGGAACTGAATTTGTGAGAAGGGTGTATACAAATGCTAAAGATCTTTAGGGGTAAAAGAAAATTTATGGCTGGAGGTAAAGAGAGAGGCACAGGTGATTAACAGCTCTTAAGTTAGGCTGGACTCCCTTCATTGCTCTGTGTGTGTGCTCCAAGGTTAATGCACGTGTTTGCCTTTCATATCTGTAATAGTTACAGTAGAATGACTTTATCTTCCTTATTTCAACAAATGAGAGTAACTGCAAAGTTTGTCCATGATGAATACAGGTGATAGACACATCTTAAATTTTCTTTTCCTTGAAGGAATTTTGAAATAAGTTGTATATCAAATACTATACACTTTTCTTTGTGCCAAAAGCATGTGACTAGGTGTTACCTTTCAGATGGCTTGAAAAGAAAGCTCTTTCATTATTCTGATCTTCAAAGTTCATTTTAAATGGACCTTAAGTTCCTAGCTTAATTAAATGATATTTAAGTCTTTTAACCTAGCTCATTTTAATCAAATCTGAGTTTAAAAAATAGTGGAAGTGTTAGTAATAAAATGAAGTTATGGGTTTTTTTCTCCAATGAAAGAGCAGTAGTAAATTCAGATACCTTTTATTGCATCAATCCAGCTGCTATAACGTGTCTATAACGTGCTTGCTTTATTTGGCATACAACCATTTGTATTTCACACAGGTAAGAAACACTCATCCACTAAGTACTAATGGATTAACTGAATCCTGTAACTGATGCAACAAGATTGAATCAATTTCTCTTTGTTTCAGGTGATCAGACTTTAAGAATTTGGGATGTGAAAACCCCTGGAGTCAAACTTGTGATACCAGCCCACCAGGCTGAGGTCTTGAGCTGTGACTGGTGCAAATATGATGAGGTATAAAACTGTTCCTCCCACTGTTTTGCTAATTGACCCACTCTCATTAAATAGCAGGGGGTTTTACTGCAACATTATTGCATCTTCTCTTTATGAAAATATGCCCAGTTGCTTTGTTGTTCTTGTTCCCTGTTCCATCTCCAGAAGAGCTTTGTTCTAACAGATGGTCAGCCCAAGCAGATCAGAGATTTTCCTTACTCCTTTGTGTATGGGCAGAGTAGTTAATAGTGGAAAACCAGTTTGTGTTTCTCTGTGCTCTTTAATTTACACACTGGGGACTTCACTTCTTTTATGATTTATTAATCTGTATTTTTTGATTTATCTGACTTTTGTATCCAACAATTAAATTGTTGTGATATGTCTGTGTTTTATCAAATCATCAGAACTTGCTGGTAACTGGTGCAGTTGACTGTAGCTTGAAAGGCTGGGATTTGAGGAACATCAGGCAACCAGTGTTTGTCTTGCTTGGTCATACCTATGCTATCAGAAGAGTAAAGGTAAGTTGTACTTTATTTCCCATTGACCATCACTGAATTGTTACACAAATTTTTCTGGAAACCAGTAATATTTTATATTATCTAATAACTAGGAAAAAACCAACAGATTTTTTAGATGTTACAGTGGCTGTTCTTGAAAACTTTCAGTTTTGCCCTGTAAAACATTTTGATTTTTAGTAGATTGCTGGGATTTTACAGTAAATGACATTTTCAAAGTCAGTATATTTACATGAAGAGTGTTAGAGGGCTTGAGAGAGTGTTAGAAGATGTACTTCAGCTAAGTTAAATGGGGAATTTGAGATGGAGAAAACACTTCCCCTTACTCATTTTTAAGTGATGCTGTTCCTTTGTCTTTCCACACAAAGGGTCAATATTCACAGGACACAAGGTATAGAACTCATTGTGCATATATACTTTTTTGTATACAAAGAAAATATTGATGTGTTCAAAGAGATTTTGAAACTTTGTGCATGAAAGGCTACGGATGACTTTACTGGATCTGTGTACAACTAGAACACCCACCAATAAGAATTTGTTCTAGATGCACAATGACATTTTTTTCATGTTATATGAAAATATGTATCCAAATATCTTTTTAGGTAAACTCAAAAACTGTAACTATGTTTCAGTGTAAGATACTGAAACCAGCATAGAATGTGAGAGTCAAATGCACCAATATCAAAGTGTCCTGAAAAAGGAGATAATACCTAATCCTTTTAAAGCCTTTCAGGAACAGGTGTGTTTATTAATATTTTCTAGTAAATCTGAACTGGCAGAAAAAAGTTATCCTGAGTTGGTATTTTGCTTGACATCGCCTTGATGTGTTTCTAACATATTTAGAAGTTACTGTGCTTAGTTTGTAATTTGTCAGGAAAGGGTGTGACACAGGTAGTCGTTCCTTATCACAAATCCTGTTTGTGGTGAGACAACCTGAGAAGTTCCTACTCTTCCTTATCCCATCTGGATCACTAAGCTGTTTCAATCTGTTGCTCAACAACCCAATTGCAAGCTTTGACACAAAGGAAGGGAGGGCAGGAGCACACTGTTTGAAGTGGAAAAGAAAGTGGAAGCCACAAGTCTTGGCAGCAGTGCACGCTGAAATTAGCTTAAACCAACCATGAAATCACACTCTTTGGTTGCCTGTCTTTTGTGTTCTGTTCACTTGTTCAGGGGTTGTGTTGACTGTCAGATCTGAGGCTGGCAAGGAATTCTATCCCAACACAATACTGTCAGGATTCCTGCAGATTTCTTACAGTCTTTCACTGCAGTACAGGGCATTATCAGCAGACTGAGGTCATCCGGAGTCCTTTTCAGGAGATTTTGGTGTTGGTGCATTTGATCCTCACGTTCTTAGCTGGCTTCAGTATCTTACACTGAAACATAGTTACAGTGTTTGAGTTTACCTGTAAAGATATTTGGGTAAAGGATCTGTTGGAGGTCAGGATGGATGATATGGTGGTATCTTCTGCCTGTATACAGCTGTTCAGATGATAAAATTGTAGTATCTTACAGCTAAACGGAACAGAATTTTCTCTATAGCAGAAAGACATTATGCAAATTTTTTCAACTTGCATGTGTAGCACTCTGCTAAGTAGTTTGATAGAATTTGCTAGATAAGTGTCTAGGATACTTAAGGTTAATGACAAAGCTTTGTCAGGATGGTTTTGCTTTATCTTAAAGTATGTGGACATGCAAAGGGGGCTTATGGAAAGTGTACCATTGTTTTTTGTTGCCTATCAGACTTCTTTCCCTCTAGTATTCATTTTCCTGAGGTGCAGAACCCATTTTGTTTTTACTTTTTTTTACTCTCAAAAAAAATTGCAGGAAATCTGCAGAGTTTCGAGTTCCAGCATGCACATCCCTCAATTCTGCTGTAGTAAAGAGAACTCTGTCAGCAGATTTCAGCAGCCATCAACATACACTGCTCTCTTGGCAGCTTGGGCAGTCGTGGCAATAACCCAGACCTAACTTTTGACTTTGTAGTTGCTGTGAATCATATTAGAAGTCTTGCAGGAAGACCTACCTATGAACCATGGTGTTGGGGACCTGCATTTCAAACTCAGGTTATGGCAGTGGCTTGTTGTATTTCCTGCTGAGAAATACAGATTTTAAAGTATTTGGAAACTGAATGTTGCCAAAACACTAGAGCTGAGATGAATTTTTGCATAACTTCATCCTTCTTGCTGCAGTTCTTAGACCAGTCTGCAAGAGTTCATGGAAGAGTGTATCCTGTAAAATGCCCCGTAGGAGAGGGGAAAATCATGAAGTGGTGTCGTATTGCCTTCAGTTTGTCCACTTATCTCCAATTTTCCCATTTGTATAAATAATTTCAAAATGGTAGGATATAGAATTGATGACAGCAATATATCTTGTGTTCTCTGCAGTATGGCACAGATTTTGTCTCTCTGAAAACAATTAACTGGTCACATAGCTGTTTTGAAACTTGATTTATATAATGAGATGAAACTCAGCCTGTTAGCCAAAAGCAGAATTTAATGACTGTTTATATGACTGTTCCAGAACTTCTTAACTTTACAGCAGAGTTATTTGGCACTGCTGTAATGAAATCTAGGCAAACCAGGATCCCGTGGAACATTCCTTGTGACTATGATTCCTTCTAATTGGAAGCATGGGGGAGAAATATATGGATGTAGTCTGTTTTGCTGCAGCATGATGTGGTAAAAACCAAAACCATTTAAATAGTTAAACTTTGATAACTTGCTGCTTACAGTAAGTCTGTATATGTTCACAGTGTTTTAACTTTAAAAGTTGTTTTGTTTTCTTGCAGTTTTCACCATTCCATGCAACCATATTGGCCTCTTGCTCCTATGATTTTACTGTAAGGTACAGTATTTTCTCTAACTGGATAAAAATAGAAAGATGATCTATTTTAATGTGGCTTGCAATAGAAAAAAGTTCCAGAGTGGACATACTGAAGTGTAGTTAAAGTTGCTTTCAGATACTTCATAAGCCATGTTGAAAATGCATGGGCCCTTCAGTTAAAGGCCAGCTCAGTCACTCTGCTGAGCAATATCTGCTCTGTCAGATGCTTTTTGCAATCCTTTTCACATCATTTTTCTGAACATAGTTGTATCCAGCTGTGATAATGTCTGATAAGAAGGTAATACCCTCTTAAATTAATATAGTTAGGTGAACTCATATGTTTCTGTGACACATTTTTATTTAGGCGTTTTATGAACAAAGTTTTTGTCCTATCAGTATCTGAGAAAGCTTTAGTAGTGTTTCACAGTGTGTATGATGAAACTCTTTAGCAGTATTTCTGCAAGTTCCTCTGACTGCTCAATATATCTGATACTGCTGAGGGTCTTATAGTACAGTTGTTTTAAAGCTAATTTAAAATCCTAAAGAAGTTTGATTTGATACTGGGATTTCTCTAAGATACCCAGTGTCATAAGTCAATACACTGTGAAGTATTCCTGAATATCTCAATCACATTCTTTGATCTACATTTTAATTTTCTAACATGGACTGAATGTAGTAGGCAGTACATTAAGAAATGGGAGAAGCCCTCTTGTCTCCATAAATGACTGCAAAGTTATCCCATTTGTCCAGATTATCTCAAGTAATGTCACTTCTGGTTGTCTCCTAATTGGTCTGACACCAGACCTAGAGAGGTTTTGTTTCCAGAGGGAAATCTTGCTAATTCTCAGTGCCTGTATGTGTTGCTAAATCATAAATCTATCTAGTCTTCTGCCATAACATCATATAAAGTGCATCATTAAGTTAACCCATTAAGCACTGAAGTGACTTGATTGTGTTGTCATGCTCTTCCCCTTTTTGACACCAGCTATATATTCTTCAGGTTTGGCACTAATGTGCTTCATGCAGTTCTGAAATCCAACGCAATTTCAGCTCTGACTTTTTTGTATGTGGAAATTGTCAGTAAAGATGGAGAGAGCTACTAGCTCACAAAGCATTGTGTCTATAAATGCAGAACTTGGGGGCCTCTTCACAAAATTCACTCTAGGCATTATTTTTCTGTCCAAATATTTATTTTTCATGACTAGGAACAGACAGCAGAATTGAAGAGATGAAATAAAGATTTTTAACAGTTTTCTAAAACTGGTTGGTTGGTATGAGTGAACAAACAACAGAGAAGGCCAGGTAAAAGTCTTTGGAAAAGGTCACAAGCAAAATATTCTGTATAATGGAGGAAAATTGTTACCATAAGAATTTAGGAACACCTCTTAAAGAGTATGTTGTACCTCTGCCAGATATCCTGTACTGTCATTTTACGGGATGCACCATACACTCCACATGCACATACATGCACACATCCTGTCATGAGTGCACATGAATGTACACCACACACGTGTGGGTGTGTGGGCATGAGTATATACACACATCCACATACATTTCCATTTAAAAGTTAAAGTCCTTGATAAACATATAAAAACTGGAGGAGAAGTTGGGATTTCAGTTCATGACATTAATTATGGATCTTGTTGAATCTACTCAAGTCCTGTGACTTTTTAGCCCCATTTCATAGGGGGGCTAAATTTTGATTCAGAGAACAGCATGGTATGGCAGTCCTTTAAAAACAGATTCATTGCAGTGTTATTTTAGTAGTAGTTTAGTTGTGATATTGTTCATTTATGTTATTCAGTGTGTCTGTTTGAAGCTCAGAATTACCTACAAGCAGTAGTTTATAGTAGATAATGGAATACAGCATAGTATTGGAACAATCCTTTACTGTCAGAGCTCTGTAATCTTAAATGTTACTAAAGCTTTATAGTTTACCAAACAGCTGCAAATCTTAGCTCAGATTACCAAACTGCCATGTAAGAGACAGGGGTTTTGTTTGTTTCAGGTAGTACAGCTAGTTTGGCACATAATCACAACTGGCTATCTAAAAGAAAAACTGCTAGGTTGAAAACAAAGTTAACAACACTTAGCTTCATCCTTTGCAAATAGTATAATGATTGAATGAGAGCACTGTAGTCAAGCTACTGAAAAGAAACCTAGTTCACATGCCAGCTTCATACTGGGAGCTGAGAAAAAAAAGGATGTTGATTTGAAATTGAGTTTTTATGTACCTGGGCGTAATGATTTGGATTTAATCCCTGTCCAGTAAATGCTTCATTCAGACAAATTTTTTCTATACCATTTCCTTACTTTTTGGAAGAGCTCAGAGAAAATGTAGGTTAATTACAGAGCAGATTGAGCACAAATCAATCATTAAAACGGAAATACACAAAGTACTGTAACATTTCCAGAACTACTTTAGGTCTGCATGCATATTCTTAAATGTTATCTCTGTCAAAATTCAGTTTGGAAGAACATCAGTGTCATCTTTTACTGGAATCACCATTTTGTATTTTTGGACTCCACAGTATAAAAAAGAAATCTTGGTGCATTAGTCACAGACAGTGCTCACCAAAATCTAAACAGAAGAACTGATAAATTGTAGACCTTCATTAGGCTGGTATCAGGCCAGATCTTGAATCATATTCACAGAAGCTTGTCCCTAAGGCAAAAAGGCAATTTTTGTTAAAAGTTGTACTATACTGGACATCATCTCTGCAACACCACTATAGTAAGTAAAGTAAACCACTATCTCCAGCTCTCCATCACTAAGTTCAGTAACTTAGATCACAAAGAAATCTTACAGAATAAGGATGATCATAAAATAAAGTGGGTTTCACTTCAGTTAGTTATTCTTATTATCCTTGTATTCTTTTTCTCTTTTTTTTTCCTTCAGGGTGAAAATGTGGGTGTTTGCTCATTTGCTCTCTTTTTTTCTAAACTTCTCCAAATGGCAAATGTCCTTCTCTACCCAAGTTGCTTCATAATGTTGATACTTCACTGGAACTGTAATGAAATAATCTCTTCAGAATATTAGTGTGGAAACAGATGTTCCCAGTTAATGCCTGGAGTAACATCATTGCCCTGATTGGCCTGTATCCAAAAGTATCTCAACACTAAGCTCTCCTCTGACTAAAGTTTTTCTAGTTTGCAGGAAGAGCTTTCACAGGTCAGCAAGGGAGTTAGAGAGTAGGAGAAGGGGGATGAATTGTGTGATACACATGTAGTAAACCAGCACTGAGCTCTGTGTTGCTCTTGAAAGGTTCTTGGCTTTGCACATCCACGTGCTGCTGTGAGTTCTGCCTGGTGTGGTTGTGTGTGAAAGCTGGCATTAGTCACTGAGTGGGCTCTTATGGAAAGCAGCCTCCAAGCAGCTGATTCATACCCACCTGAAAACATGATGGATGAAGACATCTGGTAATCTAAGAGCAGTAGTAAAGCTTTCATGAATAAATATTTATCAGAAATATGTTTTTTTACCCAGAAGTACATAGACTTGAGGAGTTGTTCTTTGTGCTTCCTTATGTGAATTTTCATAGAATCATTTCCTGAAGTTACTTTTGAACCTATTGAAAACTTAACTAGATTTGACAGGAAACTTGTAGTCTAAATTTACTAAGCTTTTACAAATTTAATGGAAACTCATGAGCATGCAAGAGAGGGAAACCCCAGGTACTGCCTTAAGGAGGCTGAGAGACGTAGCATGAATTCACCACCTGTCTGATCTTCTTACTGATCTGTTGACCCCCCATCCTGCAGCAGCAGGCTGCCACAAAACATGCATTGCACAGCACTGGAACCTGAAATGAAACTTGCTGCCTCTTTTTTCCCAGCCAGTTGGGAAGGCACAGGGCATTTGGTAAGGGTAGAGTGGGGGTGAGGACAAGGAGGTATGCAGGACAAACTATATTTGGGTTGGTAAAAGTGTTTTGGTAGGGGAGCACAGGTCTTGGCAACACTGCTATGGGTGGTATAAAACACAAAATCTGTAGCATAACAGGCTTTTTCTCTTCTCATAAAGTCTTGTTCAGAATTAGCAGTCCACTTGCAATACATGTGCAGCTTACAAATTGCACGTCAGGTATGTGTAAAACAAATAAACTGTAGAGAAATGACGGAAAAGTTATGCTTTTAACAATTCCAGTGTTGCAAAGTTTAAGAAAATGCACTCATAGAGGTTTTGGGGTGTCTTTGATGAGTGCAGATGTGACTGAAATTGTGGCTTCATAGATGATATGGGTAAGAATAGCAGTTCTAAGTGACACACCTGTGATTGTACAGGCTGCACGAACCTGTAAGTTTCCCTAAAAGCCTATGTGGTTGTCTTCCCCATTTTTTAAGGTCTTGCTGCTAAATGTGTAGATACACTTACAACTAAAGTAATGCAAGCACACCTGCTTGTGCTGTGAACGTGTCTTTACTTTGCTGTACAGCCATCCTGCTCTGGGAAACAGTTTCTTAGAAAAATTGCATTGCCCTCTCAGTCTGCAGAATGTGATGGAAGTTGACTCTGAGGAAAATATTGTTGTCACCATGGTGGTTTTGGAAACTGCTCTAGACAGTGTTTCTTGCTTTGGATTGCAAAGTTGTTATAAGAACCATCATTAAATTGTTAATTAATTAATGGTTCTCAGTCCTGAGACTGAACATTTTTGAGCTTTCACTAGTAATTATTTATATATTAAAAAAAGATATCAAAGCTCCCAGTCAGTCTGTTGCAGTACTCTTAACTCCCAATCTGCTCCTGACTTCATACAACCACCACATTGTCCTACTCTTTTTAAAATTGATCAAAAAGTATTTTTAAAGTTTTTAGCCATGTAGATCTAAAGTTACCTTCTTTAATCTTAGTTTTCAGTTATGAGCATCTGTCTTTCAAGAATTAGTAGAGAGATAATGTGGTAAGGAAGGCTAACACTATTATGTAGAAACAACAAAATTTGTTTCCTTACCTTCTTATAAACAAATGTGGGAGGGTGAAAATGCTGAGATGGTCTTTTGCTCCTCTCTCCTGCAAAATAAGTTGTTTGTTTTAGATCTCAGGTACTAGGAAAAAATGAAGAGGGTTGTTGCTATGGCATAGCCATTGTGCTGATACCACTCTCCTTGTTCATGAAGGAAATAACATCTACATATTAAACAAACTGACCCTGCTAACTCCAGTGTTTGCTATTTTACCTGAATTGGTTTGAACTTACAGTACTTCCAGTGTAGTTGGTCTGATAATGAGCTGTTCTTGTTAAGTATTGTCACTTTTCCCAATAAGAGCAAGGCAAAGAGACCTTTGTGATTGTTACAGAAATAGTAAAGCATATAATTAACCCCTGTGTGAAAATCTGGGCTGTAGAAAATTTGATTACAGCTGACAGCCCACAAAATGTGTTGTGCTGTGCAGCCTGTGGACTTTTCTCAGCATTATATACAACACAAGAAAGTGGAACAAATCTTTGTTTTGTGCCATCATATGGGGTCTTGTCAGTGTGTTACTATCTGAAAGTTCTGAGTTTGAATCCTTTTTTTAATGACTGAGGTGTCTTTTACGTATATTTTAATCCTATCCACTCTTACATCTCTCATACTTGCTGTTGATTGCATTGATGGTCACTGCATCTATTGGGACAGTAGCTGGGAGAAGTAGAGGACAGAACTGTTATTTTCTAAGTATTTTTATCAATCAAGGCTCAAAAGAAAAATTGCTTTAAAAATATGAACTAGCGGAATTAACTATGTAATGCAGCTGATCTGTGTAGTACAAATTTGTTACTAAATTATATTCTGTTTTACAGGAACACAGTCTCAAATTTGAGAATGTGCATGACTGAGATCTCTAAATGAATGTGTAATTTTTATTTAAATAAAGACCACTTAGTTAATGATACCAAAAACTGAGAAAAATAATAAATTGTGCTGATATGTTTCAGGGATAAAATTCCCCAGCCATCAAGAAATACAACAAGAGTATTTTAGCCTACATTTTTTCTTCTCTTTTAATACTGTCCCAACGACTGCTCCTTGGTGCCAACTTTGATCTCAGTTTCTGCAACAGGACACAAAGATGGCTTTGCCCAGTGGGGTTTAATTTATGCAAATCAGCAGATGGCTTTGCAGGAGTATGATTTGTTATGTTTCCTAAGTGGATGAGTTTGCTTTTTTAAATACCCTGGCAGCAATAGATTTGTCAATATCTTGCATTATATTTTTGAAATGGCCTTTCAATTACTTTAATTGTGGTTTGTTTGATTTTTTTTTTCCTCTTTCTCTCCCTCCTTTATTCTCTGTATAGATTCTGGGACTTTTCCAAGCCTAATCCTTTGCTGGAAACAGTTGAGCATCATACTGAATTTACATGTGGTCTGGATTTAAGTCTTCACAACCGTGGTCAGGTAAGAGCTGGGATGAATTTACTTTTCACTTGCCTCTTACAGCCACTGTGGTCATGGCTGGGCTGCAGGACTCAGATCCTGAATAAGGCACCAGATTGCAGGAAGCCTCTGGAAATGAGTCTGGCTGAATGCTTATTAAATAAACCTCCTTTCAGGTCCATTTTTATTTGTAAAGCAGGTCCTTGCATTGGGTAGGAGAGGAGGGCAGGACAGACAAGATTGTAAAATCAGATAACTGAAAGCCACAGTGAGCCCTGGGAAAATGAAGTATTTTGTTTGGGAAGGAAGAGTAGTAAAGAAGAGTCTAGAATGCTGAGATACAGAACTTTCTTCCATCTACTTAAGTTGTCAAGTTAAATATTGGTAATGTCACACATGATGCCTAGACCTGGTTTGGCATACTGTTTGGAGAGCTAGGAGAGCTGAATCCGTGGCTGAAATTCTAAACCCCTCAGCTATTCACGTGAATAAGTAGAACCCGTTTTATCAGTGGCACTTATTTATGTACTGGTTCTGTAAGGATTCCCCTCTCCTTCTGTTGCTACAGTTGTTTCTACTTTGTAAACAGAGGAGTTTTCTTCTTTTGTAGTATGAAGTGGTTTTTTCAGACAAGAAACTCTGAAAACTGAAGTTAATTATTTGCTTTAACATGAGAAAGCCTTTAGTTTTCACACAGAAATTACTGTGAGTTAACTGTTCCTAATGCACTCTTTAATATGCCAGAGATATTATTTGCATCTAGATTCTTCTCAGATTCACAGTAAAATGAATTTTTTACCCCAGATAAAAATTTTAACATCTGCATTCAAATTCTATTCGGACAAAGCAAATTAAAACCATTGTAATTTCTGCTGGTAAAAGGACACAGGAGAAGGGTGTAAATTTGGAAAAATACTTTTAGCTCACTGCACGTGGAACCATTCTAACCAAATGATAGCTTGATGGGTTTTCTGCCTGGTTGGTTTTTCCTTAAATTCTGTTGCTTCAGTGGTGCTGCGGTTCACAGGGTCGTGCTGTGAACCACGCAGGGGAATTTGTAAGGCTGAAAAAAAGCTTTCAAGGTTCAGGTTGTTTTTCATCAGTGCAAGGCAAGAATACTTAAAGGCCAGTTGCTGGGGATTGGAACTTCATCCCAAGTGACTGCATAGGTATGATTTTGGCTGCCCTGGCTCCAGAGGGAGCAGCAAGCATAGCACAGCACTTAGGGCTTCACAGTCCCACAGAAGTGTGTGTGCTGAGCCCAGCTCAGCTTTCCATGAAGTTGGTGTGGGTTCTGCATTTGATCTGAATGAAAAGATATTTTTCTTTCATTTTATATTGAGGATGTGATTACTTTGTCTATAAGCCCTGTCTATAAGCTTCATGGTAGATAATGAATTGAAAGAAAACTGCTGCACATGCACTTGTATGTTGAAAAAAAAGGAAAATGATGGTGTGCATACCCATCAACATTAGGATATTTGTGCATTCAGGTATCTTTTTTTCCATGCAGAAAATCTACAAGTCTGATGTTGGACTTAGTGCACAAATCTGTAAATGTAGGGTACATCTCCATATTTACTGCGTGCCAATGTGCGTTCCAGACAGAAGTTTGGCATTTGCAACAGCTTTGATATTCCTCTGGTTTTTTCCATTGAGTTGATTTAATGTATTGTGAGGGTTGGATATCACAGCAATGCAAAATGTGAATGTTTTTTGTTTATAAGAAGTTTAAAAACCTGTGATAAAATTAAACTCTTGCTAAGTTAAAGAGTGAACACAAGGGAAATGTAACCCCCATTTTCAAAGCAAGACCCATGAAACACCACCCTGAGTACTTTGTTTAGCTCTGAACAGGATGTGGACCTGTTGGAATGAGTCCAGAGAAAGGCCATGAAGATGATGAAAGTCTGAAGCATGTCTCATGTGAAGACAGGTTGAGATTTGGGGTTGTTCAGCCTGGAGAAGACAGTGTTCCAGGGAGACCTTGTAGCAGCCTTCCAGTACCTGGAGGGATCCTCCAAGAGAGATGGAGAGGAACTTTTTACAAGGACAAGTAGTGATAGGACAAGGGGTAATGGCTTCAAACTGAGAGATCATTGAGTTAAGTAGGAATAAGGAAGAAATTCTTTACTGTGAGGGTGATGAGACACTGGAACAGGTTACCCAGAGTTGTGGATGGAAGTGTTCAAGGCCAGGCTGAAAGGGACTTGGAATAACCTGAGCTAGTGAAAGGTGTCTGGGTGCATGTCAGGGGGGTTGGAACTAGTTCATCTTTAAGGTCCTTTCCAGCCCAAACCCTTCTATGAACACCTACTGAATAATTGCTTCCAGTGTGAGCCCTTGGAGTCTTTCCCTGGCTTCTGCATCCATCCAACATAGATTATTTGCTTAAATTTTATGCTGCTGTTCCCAATATGTAGGTTGCCTTTATGTCTGTTCTTTATCAATCTGATGGCGAGCTCCATTATTTGTTTTCTTCATGTATTTGCAGGATTTGTGATTTTTACTGTGTGCTTTATAAGGAGTTACGACTTGAGATTTGAACTGCTTCTCTCCTCCAGGGAGAAAGAGAAGGATCCAGGCAGAATGCAGTCTATTTTATTTATAATGGACAAGCTATTCATTTATACTCAAATTAAGTACCATTCTGGTCATTAACCTTTGCTTTCATTCTTAATGATATTTTTTGTTGTCTAGACAGATTATGTTTTCTTTGGCTTTGCACAATGAACTTCAGGATTTTTCAAGTATTTTTTACGTGTCAAATAAAAAATTATCTGGGCTACTGTAAGTGTTCAGAATAGATATTGTGATTAAGTAACTAGTAATCTAGGAATTACAAGACATTCCTGGGAAACTGACTGAGCTTTGAACAGAACCCACAGGCAGAGAGTAGGTACATGCAGGCAGGCTGGTTCTTGTGCTAAGGGAGGCAACATGTGGAGAGAAGTCTGGTCATAAGGAATGTGAAGAGACCCACTAGTATTAGCTGGATGAAACAGAAAACTCCTTTGTGCCTAATTAAATATTCTAGAATCTACTTTGGATTATCTGACTCTATGTAAAGTAGGTGTTTTTTGAAAGCTTTGAATTTCAAAAATCAGATGTTGTTTGATTTGGGGGTTTTTTTCCCACCATGTTAGTGCCAGGTTCATAGAAATTTGAGACAGCAAACAAACTTTCAGGTGCATTAAAAAATGTGTATTTTTCAGTGCATTAACATAAATGATCCTCATGATATTCAGGGTATTTCTCTGTTAGACTGCAAGTGCTGATGTGAGAGTTTGCCAGGTGTGTTTTCCAGGAGAAAATACAACCAACTCCAGCTTTCAGCCAAAGTAGCCTAGGCACACATGAGAACAGTGACAAGACCATAAGCACCAAAAATCTTTTAAATTTGTGATGATGTGTAGTGTTGATAACTGAGCAAATCTGTTTACCCTGTCAGCAACATTAGGAGTATGCAGTTTTTTAAACCAGATCGTTCTTTCCAAAGTTTAGGGATAAGAAAAGCAATTGAAGTTTGCTTCTTTGTATACACACCAGATAAACATAGGGTGTATGTAGGGATTAAAATTGGTAATCATCTATAAACTATTCCTTGCTTGGGGCTGGTGATGCAACACCATGTAGTGGAGTTGTGATATGCAGCTCACAGGATTTCTTACTTTTCTCCTGATATTTACTTTCCCTGTAAGTGATCTGTGAATGTTCTGATAAATAAAAATATAATACTCCTTTAAGCCCTCTCTTCCTGGGATTTTGCTGTGATTACATTCATGTTTACATGCTGTAGGTAACTTCTTTTGGTATTACTTCTGCAGCTTTATTTAAAAGCAGCCTTTTTCTTCTGTTGTAGGTTGAATGCCGTATGGGAGTCATGAATTAATTTTGAGTATCTTTAGGCAATCCATTAATGACACAGATAAGAAATACAGATCCTGCAAACATTCCCTTCTTGTCTTGATTCTGATAGTATTTCCATAAGTATATAAAGTGTAGAAAATACATATGTATCATGAATTTCTTTAAATCGTGGACAAGAAGATACCCAGCCCTTTCTGTTGTAGTTCTAAAACTATTTTGCCTAACACAAATGTAAAAAAACATGATGCTCTGAATTTTTCTGAAAATCTTTTTTAGCTACACCTCACATCTCTTCTGAACTCTGTAAAGCAGCCGGTGGAAAGTGTAAATTACTGTTTTCCATTGATTCAGGCTTTCTGTCGTTCTGCTGGGAACAGGATTAAGTGTCTAATGGGAACAGGAGAGAAATCTTCCCATTTCTCTCTACTTCTGTGCTATGAACAATGACATCCCTAAACTGCAAGGATAAATGATTTTCAATGGGAATGATGGCAAGTGGTGTATTGGCTTAGAGCACTTGGAATGTGAAAAGCACATCAGACATCTGTGACATGCCAGATCAGAACAGAACTCCACAATGGACACTGCTGGGGTGCTCCCTCTGGAAATGTTCAGCTCCAAATGAGAATGAACCAAGTGTCACTTCTCTAGTTCAAAATCATCTGTTATCTGAATGCATGCTGAAGTCTAGGTTTTAGAATAACTTGTGTACAACACAAATAGTGATCACTTAGGATTTGCTTCTGCTGTGGTTGTGTGTGTTTGAATCATAATTACACTACAAATGGGCAGCTGTCTGTGTAAATAACTATTTCTGTCAACAGGTTTGGGAGGAAACTTGTTTTCTCTAATCCTCTGGCTGCACCTCCTTTTTTTTCCCAATTCTCCTCCCCATCCCACCTGGTGGGGTCAGGGTGAGTGAGCAGCAGAGTGGTTCTCAGTTCCTGGTGGGGATTAAACCATGACACACAGAGCATCCCATATGATGGAGACAGTGATGGTACCAGTGTGGGACCCGTGGCTCTTGTGCTCTGTGTTACACTTGGCCTTGTGATTTGGCCTTCCTGAACCTCCACTTCTCCTCTTCTTCCTAAATCTGTGGGGTGTCACCATCATGTTGTGCCAAACCAAAGTCTTCTCCTTCCTTGCACCTGGCCAGGGGTAGCTGGAGCTGAGAGGAGGTGCCTGCATCTGTCTGTTGATCACATGAAACCCAAGGTCATCCTGCATCACTAAAATTTTAAAAGCTGTCATTTCTTACTCGTAGGAGGGAGGCCATAGCAGAACTGTACACACTTGAGCTGCATGCCCTGAAGGTAACTTGGAATCTGGTTGTAAATTCATCCAGCTTTATGGAGAAATTTTTGATCATTGTCAAGTTTTGGGGTGCAGGTTTGTTCTGCTCCTTGTTTTCTTTGTGCAGCTTTTGCAGCGTGCTGCATTAGCTGTGCCAACACAGGAAGCAGAAGGGACAGAGGGGCTGCAGAATTTGGCTTAACCAGCATAGCCAAATATAAATGCAGATGATGTCTTTAGCAAGGCTGTTTGGCTATGTACTTTGCTGTTCATTTAAATTAATTGTGGATGCTCAAGAGGCCCAGAAATGTTGATTGTTCCATATAAAAGTCGAGTTACATGTTGTGGAAATGTACAGAAAAACAGACTTTCTCTGCTTTTTTCTTTTGATAGCTTGCTCTTATCTTTTACACTTAATTACCAAGGACCTGATAGCTTCCACCCAGCTGTTGTGGCTATCCCACTGCTATAATTATAACACTATTTGCACTTCATTTTAGTGTCTCCTTATGGTCCTTCTCTAGGATGCTACTAAAGTTAGGCAGTTCCTTTGATTCTTTGGGATAAAAAGAACCTCCTTACCTCATTCCAGAGTGGATTTTTCCCAGAAAATACCAGATTTCACCAGCTGCAAGTGTTAAACCAATATGAGTTGGAGGGGCTAAAAGAAGGTGGTATTTCTTACTGGTGCTTCTGGTATGACTTTCCCAAATTGAAAATTGAACATTCACTGTGTAAGTCAAAGCTAGCCACTCATGAGTAATAGTCACTCTTTGCATTATCAGCAAAAGGCTCTTGGTGTTTGGAATGGTTTCTGTCAGGCATCACAATTCTGTAAAAGCTGCAAGTGTATGGAGAGGAAAATCAATTTTGATACTGAAGTACTGGGAAGGATGCAGACAGTAGTTTCTTACTCAGTAAATGTGTTGCTTGTGCATTTTATTTGGTGCAGTGGCTGACAAATACTTGCTACTTCTGTGAGCCCCATCTTTTAATCAGTGTAGTGGATTCTATTTCTCTCCTGCATGACCAGTAAATGTTTGAGAAGTCCCAGTGAATTGCACTGGTGAAGCTCATGGGAAGACAGCAGGATTTTGCAGCTGTTACTGTTTGGCTTATGATTGTTTGTGATTATATCCTAAAAGGAAGGAACTTAACTCTGAGCTGAAGGATAGAAGATTGGATAGGGTCACTGGAAAATGCAGTTTTCAGTGATGTAAATTGATTGCATTTGGGGTCACCAAGGTCAGTATCAGCACAGAAAGGCATTTTGCAGTTCCAGTGTATCTTGTACAGAACTTAAAATTGACTTACCAATTAAACCAGTTCTTGAAAGAGTGGGGTGATGTCTTTCTCCGAATTTTTAGAGTACAGAGGAAAATCTAGAAAATCTGTGGAGATTTCAAGGACTTTTCTCCAACCTGCAACTCACATCTCCATTTCCTTTACAACTTGCTGATGAAATGCACACTTGGAAGACTTGCATTTAGGGATGTGTGGCATGACTTCCAAGTCATCTCCCCATTGCCCATGTCAGAGCAACAGAACAAGTGTTGAGACAGCTCTCTGCTTCTTAGATCAGTTCTTCGTGACATATCTTTGCAATGTGAAAAAATAATGCCCCTGAAGTCTTTTATCTTTTTTTTTTTCCATAAGAAAGAAATTAATTTTTAAGCAGTATTTGGAACATCTCTTTCTGATAACTCTAGTTTGAACCTAGATCTTTTTAAGAAGTTCTGCTCTGGGGTTTTTTTCATTATTTCCAGTGTCTTTACTGGAAATAATAATTAAACCAAGGTGTGTTATTTCAAAAGTAAATTAAAAAAAATACTGGAGTTACTGCATATTGAAAACAAAAAGTTTTATTTGCAAATAAAACTTCCACTCCTGTGTAAAGGTTGTATCATGCAACTGTGGCAACTGCTAAACAAACAGGCCACAGCAGTGGTCCAGATTTTCTAGAAGAAAATAAGTATTGAATGAGTTTAAACTCATGCATGATCCGTTATGCACTTGACCTATTAGTTTCAATGTTCACCTCTGAAAATAACTTGATGAGTAGCAAACCTAATAGTTTGCTTTATCTTCACCTAATTTCCATCCCACATGCTTAGAGGATGTTCAGGATCCCTCAAAAATATGTAATGAGGATATAAATAGACCATTACCTTCTGTTTCAGAAGACACAGAAGATAAGAAACTAAAACAGGAAGGGAAACACAATTAATGGGAGTCAAGAACTGAAGGTTTTTTCTGCTGTCTTTTCTACAGATGAAAAAATACAGGTCCCATTTGAAAATGGGATGGGGAGAAGCTGAGAAATGGGTCTCTCTCAGGCACATTTATATATTATTACATGATTCATTATGAGCACTCTGGAAGCTCAGTGGCACCAAGATAGTTCTGGAGATATTAATCTGGAGAGGGCTGTACTTTGTTCTGATGAAACCCTTTCATAAAGGGTAATTGAACTCTTAAGTTTTTAGTTGTTCTTTGGAATATATTTAATCTTGATTAGGGCTTGCAGATTTATTGTGCCTTCAAGTACTGAATAAAAAAGTTAGTAGCTGACTTGAGATTTTTTTTCTTGTTCTCTTGCTTCTTCTGAAGAGTGAAGAGGCAGAATGTCACTCAGGTAATTGCACTGGACTGGATGGGTTGCCCCGGGGTGCTGGAAAAGGTCTAAGTCCATTGCAGGGCAAGAAGATTGTGATGAATGGGAAACAGAGGGCCTGTCAAAGGAGTAAATCAGTTAGTGAGTCAATGGAAATGACTCTGATAAATGAATGGATGGCACTATTAAATCAGTTGGTGGAAAACATTGTTATATTCTCAGACAAGGAAAAACATTTCAATAAAATACAGGATAGCTGCTTTAGTTGAGTTGAACTATGATTTTCTAGTCAAGCAATTAGCTCTCTGGGATGATTGCAGGTTTTTGTTAGTTTTCTTGCTTTTTGGCTTTACTTGAAGAGAAATACAGTGATCCCCATTTTTTTTTTTGTACTTGCTTTTGTATCTTTGCTGGCAGATAAATTGGTATGATATTTATTCTGCAGTAATAACAGTTTAGTACCTTTAGTGTATATGCTAGTACCACAGCTTTGCTACTGAAATAAAAGCATTAAAGACAAGTAATAAATGTCATTTTTTTAGATTGCCTTTGTCCCATGTAGCTTTAGTTACAATTAAAATTACCAGACTTAGAATGCTTCTTCTATTTATTTCTTGATGTAGTTTACCAGTCAGTGCAACAGAGAATATTCTTGTTTTACAGTTAAGCTCTAATTATTCTCCTTTCCTCTGCAGTTCAATGGTTAAAAGTTGCTATGGTAAAACTGCATTCTATAGTTACAAGAGTATTCATAAATGGTAATGAAATTTGCATGACATACAAAATATGCCATGCAAAATAGTCAATATTATAAGGATATTGCAATTTATACAGTTCTTCACAACTGAAATAAACTGTCCTCTACTCTGCTGGCATGTCAGTTAAAAAAAAAAAATCATCCACCCTCTAAAAACTGAAATTAGTGAGACTTGTTTGAGTCTCAGAGTAAAATTTGTCCCCAAGACAGCAGACAATTTTTACAGGAGGACAAACTTCCATCCCTTCATGTTCCTAATGGCAGGGACTTTTATCAGGTATGCAAATAAAGTGTGAGTCCATTTTCAGGTTTCCTTTGTCTTCATCCCACCACAGGAGGATTTTCTCCACCTGTCAGTAACATCATTTCATTAATCAAGATACAAACTCGAGGAACTTGCACCTTTTTCTGTGCTGTATTTATTTACTGTGGTGTGCTGGATGAGCCCTCATCCCAATGAAATTTCTACCTCTAATTTAATATTTAAATTAAGTAGCATTTAGTTTATTTTTTAAAAAAGGCTTAACTGCTTTAAAGTATGTATTAAAAATGATCATGTGTCACATGAGAACTGACATTTCTAAATTCTTTTAAAGCACTTACATTCAATATCCCACATTCCCCTCTTTTGGGGAAAGGCACACAACTGTTGTAAGACCACTGTATAAGACAGATCACAAGATAAAAGGCAAAATGCAGGGAGAAGACCTTTTGTAAATGGATGCAGTTGCTGCATGAACAGGTCCTTCTCTTTATCTTAGGATTCATCTTAGTGGTTTGTATTTGAGGCAGTGACAATCTCTGAGCTACTGCACGTGGCACTCTCCATCAGGGAATTCTGGCTGCTGCACTCTCAGCTTCCAGTTGCCCCCTTTCTCTGACAGTCCTGGCTGTTTTTTGGAGAAAGTATGGAGAAATGGAAATGCTATTCCATTTTTTAACATTTCTCCATGCTGCAGTGTCCCAGTTTCCCATAGATACCTGTTTGCATGTGTATTTTCATCAAGGTTTCTGATATTACAGACTTCCTGCTGCACAGGGGAACTCACTTCACTGTTACTTACTGTAGCTTTTGTTTTCCTCTTGCTGGCTGGCTATGTTTTCTCCTTTCATGTGGTATCATTAAGTCAATGAGTTGGGCATCTTATCTCAAGTGATCCTTTTCAAACTCTTTTAATATCCCCTGTTTATTTTTAGTGTTGCTAGATTAAATGGTTCTATAACTATATTTGTTCAGAGGCGGTTTCAGGGATGCTAATTACATTGATAACAGGTGGGAATTCCCATGGGATTTTTTCCAAATGTTATTTCTGTTCCTTGTTTCTTTACAAAAGTAGAAAGTATTGCCTATAGAACATTGATCTATAGCTGTGGAGGATAGTAAAAAACCTGCAGTTGATGTGATTGCCAGTTTCTACACAGCATTTAGTGGAAAACGCATATTTTCTTTTTGGTATGATTTGGGAGACTGCAATGCAGCAGAACATTATGCTACAGAAAGCTCTATTATGTTGTATGAATAGACAGACACATTGTCAAGAGTTTTTTTGACCCATTTAGATGTATATGGAAAGCACTTCAAATAACTAAGTAGAACCAGCTAAGGAAGCAATGAAAATGAATAATAGTGCAGTATAGTAAACACAAAATGGGCTAATTATAGTCTGAAATCAAATACTGTAGTTGGATTTCCAAATTTTTAGTGTGCAGCTGTTCATTCTGGCTCTAGAAGAGAACAGGAATTGCAGTCTGCAGCAGAAGGAAGCTTGTTGTGCAGAGGATCCAATACTGTATCTTTTGTGATCCCAACTGGAAATGACATTGTAAAGATAATGCAATATGGATTCAGCCAGATTTACTGGCATTTATTTGTGGACCTCATCAGCTTCTTCTCTTTAGCTCTCCTCTTTCTTCTTCTGTTTGCCTTAGTTCTTGTCCCCAACAATATTTTGTGAATATATATGATAGGTCATTTTCTTGGGTAATTGTCAGTGTGGTTAACCCTTTCACTTTGTTACCGACTCTAAAATGCATTTTCAATTAATTTTCAAACCTAAAGCATTCTGTAGTCTTTTTCCTTGGAATCTTGTTATTTGTTAAAATATTTAAACACTATAGACTTAAGTTAACCTTCTGGTTTTCTGGTTTTAAGTTCAAGCCTTCATCTAGGATAGAGCTTGGGACATTGAATTCAGAGAAGTTTTAGTTACACTCAAATCAGCCCCTGTGTTTATAAGATGCCTTTGCCACTTCTTATCAGACCAGTGGGGTCTAGGTAGTGCTTGAAGCAACACTGCAGCCCCCAAATCTCAATGCTCAGCAAACACACATCTCTCTTCTCAACAATAGACAGTGATCTCATAGCTTATCAAGTGTGAGACTGAAATTCTGGCTTAATTCTTCAGAAAACTTCCTGTTTAATTTTGTTGAACTTTTATGGTTTTCCATTCCTCAGCACTAGATGTTAGGAAAATGTCTATAACAAATTTCTGTATCTGAAAGTATAAGAAAGTTGTTTAGATCTGGTCATGAAGTGTTTAGGTAGTATGGTAAAAGGATCCTGAGACTCTGTAAAGAGAAGAAACATGATGAGGCCTGGACTTTTGTGTCCCCTTCCTTAATTTAATTTTCTGTTACATTCTTTCACCATTTTGAACAATCAGGTGAAACCCAAAGGTTTCCCTGCTACCCTCATGGGGAGTATGAAAAATAGGAGGTTGTTAATTTTCATGTTTCTCAGTAAAATTTAAAAAAAACCAAACCAAAACCAATTTCATTCTTGTATAATTTTGAAGCATTGTAAGTCAGAGTACTAACTGGTATTAAATCCACAATATGCATTAAATTCCTTGTGGTTCTTGTAAAAATGGCACTTGTGAAGGATCTAAATAGATTTTATTTGCTTTACAGGTGGTGGACTGTGCTTGGGATGAACTAGTCAAGATCTATACTCCACCATGTCTGGCAGTTCCTGCTTAGAAGAGAAGATGATCTGACACACCAGGAACCTTCCTCTCTTCCCCCACAATCAGACTTGTGCTAAAGTGTCAACAGTGTCACTAATCTAGTGTCTCTTTCTAAGTAAAACTGCTTGAGTGGAGTGTTTTGCACTTGAACATGTGGAGCCTTTTGGGCTTGGTTTACTGTACAGGTGGTACTTGAATTAGCAAAATGTTCCACAGCTCCTCAATGGCTGAGGAGTGGCCATAGCAGATGTCAGTGCTGTCTTCAAAGCTGAATCACCAACACAAGTTTGTGATCTGTCTGGCTAATAATGAGAGCAGAGGCCTGAATCTTCTTATTAAAAATAACTGGCAGTGTATTTTGATATAATGTCACTGTAAGGAAAAAAAAAAAGATAAAAGAAAGGAAAGAAAAAGGAAATAAAGGCTTTTTACTGTAAAGTACTGTAATGTCAACTGAAGTTTGTATCACCCAGATGCATTTGTATGTTTTGCTGTGAGTCACGTTGCATTATTTTCTTTTGCAATGATGAATACTCTTGATAGACAGTAAATGTCATAGTTTATAGCCAGCTGATCTGTTTGACCTTTTTGATTGCTGCTTCACAAAGATGTTAAAGATTATTTTCATATATTTTTCCTTTAGAGCTCTTTGAGTAAAACAGTTGATGAAGTTATGTAGAAATATACTCAGATAATAGAGAAAATGGTTATGAAAAAATGAAATACATACAAAACTAATTGGATCACAATCCCCAAGATTTAGAGATAGGGCAACCATCTCTTCTATTAGACTTGTCTTCTATTTTCACTTAGACATTTTTTCCAAGAAATAGAAGAGGAATGTGGCCATATATCCAGTGTTTGTGGACCTCTGCCAGCCTGGCCAAAGTGAGAACTGATGTCCAGAGCAGTTGAACATATTCACATGCAGATTAATTGCATGATGTAAGCATAGCAGATCCAGCCAGCACGGCCAAACTACTGCAGAACATGCACAACATGTTCCAGGTATGCTGAATACTTCTCATTCCCAGTTTGACCCCTCTGCCCACATGCTGGTACTTCCATCTCAGTTTTCTGGGGCAAGGAGAGATGTTCACTTGTTATGTTTCTCCTTGGAATAGTGTTTTAGGATCCAGCTGTGGCAGTACTGCACCACTCATTGGTATTTGTTAGCCTTCTCTCCTGATTTCCTGCTAGCCTTTTTTTTTTACCTTCTTAAAGCTGTCTCCCTTCTGCTGTTAACTCATCTCAGCTATCATTACCATCAAAAGGCTCTTTGCAGGATGGGTCTTTGCAGATCCCTGGTCAGGTTTTCACAGTGTGCTGGTAATAAATGCTCTGCCCTTCCGAGCTGCAGCACTCGCAGATGAAGCAATAGCAGACACTGCCAGGTCTGCTGGATGCTTTGAAGCAGTGAAGGAAAGAATTCAGCTGAGCTAAGACCTGCAAGGTGCAAGGAAATAATGATTTTTCTATCTTGGAGAAAGAGCCAAGGAACTAACACGTTGCCACAGGGAGACCTGCATATATTGATGTGGTGTATAGGGCAGGACAGGAAGAAACTTTCCTCTACAACGTGATAATTTGGATCCCAATAGGATCTTGTATTTTCCTTGGTCAATGCAAACTGCCCACAGATTGACATCTTTTTGAGCTGCATTAATAACAAAAAATGGATTTTACCTTTTTTTATGACAGTGTGCTGTACCAAATCCCAAACATTTACTGCACTTTAATTCTGTGTGCTGAGGAATAATGTAGAATAAAGCTGTGCTGCATGCAGCTTTCAGCAGTACCATGGGCCATAAAATCTAATTTTAGGCATTAAAATTGATTATTTCAACTTCAATAGTTCCTCCACTCTTCTGTTTTATCTCCCTTTTCTGCTTCGATTACAAGTTACTTGTCTGAGTGGAACATTTTGGTGGCAGGTGTGTATTTTATATGCACATTTCTGGGGGCACAGAAGGAGTGGGATATTCCAGAATGCTGCCATAGCTATCAGTTGGAAGGGCAAATTCAGAAAACCTAGCACAGGTGGAAAAATGGAATTCTGAAGATGCACACTCAGCACATGGATTAAATCTTTTCCTCAACTGCCTTCTCTCCCCTCATGTCCTGGTTAGCTTCAGTGCTGAGGGTTGCTGTATCCAGATTTAATTCTCTTGAAAGATGAGCACATCCCGAAGATGCACATAGTAAATAAAAACTGTGGCCTTTAATCTTCCTCTGTGATCTTTGAATGATGAGAATGTGCTGTAACATTTCTGCACTGTAACAGAAAAAACAATTTGGCAATAGTTGTTGCTGATTCTTAATTCTCAGGGAATATTTGCTGTAGTTGTTTTGAAGAAATACATTTTATTTTATGACCAAAATAATAGCTTCCAATCTTTTTTTTTTTCATTTACTGAAATGGTTAACGACAACAATCTAAAAGATGTAATGTGTTCTACTTTCAAACTTGCTCCTGTGAAAGACTTTGTTTTATTGAAGTCTGGGTTTCTCTTTGGTTCAAGAAACATACTGATTAATCAAGTTCTAAAGGCATGGATTTGTTGTTCTGTAATGCTATTAAATTAATTACACACAGTATCTTTGGCTATGCTCTTGTGTTCACTCCCTCAATTAAGAAATGTTCAAAAAGTAAATGCAGTGTAAGATACTGGGAGTATCTTCTAAGAAGAGTATCCTAATCATGGTTTATTTCATGTATGAGTACTGGGTGATGGACACATTTTCCCCCCTGTACTGGTGTAGACCATATTTTATGCAATTTTTCCTAGCTGTGTGTCCCATCAGATCTTCATTTTCATAAAGAAAAGCTATTTTAAATTATTCTTTGTGTCTGCTTGTGCCGAGTGTGTGTCAGTGATGAAGTGATCTCTTTCTTCCAGCCAAGTACAGTGCTGGCCTCAAATTTTGCTGTGTCAGCAGGGTGAACTGTGCCTTTCAGTAGTTCTGCTCAGCTGTGCTCAGGGTCATGGGATGGGGAATGGCTACTGCTCTGCACAGTTCTTCCCTGATAGACCTCATGGTTGCATTAGACTCTAATTAAAGTGAATTTTCCATTACACATTTTATAGAGATCTTTACTGTTTTCATCCAAGAAGCCATTATAGAAAAACTGTGCCCTTAGGAAGACACCAATTTGCTGCAGATTTTTTTTTCCTTTCACCTGTGTCATTGTACCCAGAAATGCAGAACTGAGCATAATTTCCATCAAGGGATGAGAGTTAAGGTACCATAATCATCTCATGAGGGTAAGGAGCCTCAGAGCCATTCATTGCTATGATCTGTGCCCCACTGCCAGGCCAAAACTCTTCAACAGAGTCAACAAATGAACTGAGCTGCCACTGTTCCCTCTGGACACATGAACAGCCAGTGTGGGGAAGTACCCTGACTTCAGTGTCACCTCTGGTGATGTCTCCCTGTTGCTTTATTCAGTTCCTCCCCAGGGAAGAGCAGGAGAACACTTTTCCTGGCTGTGGAGTGGTGGAGAGGCAGTGGGTCACAAGTGTTGAACCTGGCCTCGATCCATGTCCATGAGAAAAGGGTGGTTTGGCAAGGGACAACAGCTTCCCCTCCACCTCCCTTTCCTGTCTCTAGACAAGATTAAAATCAGGAGTACCAGGAGAGGTGTTGCAAGAGGAGCTGCCCTTACAGCACAGGTGAGTGAGTTCCAAAAGATGGGGTTTGGTACCTGAACTCCTGACTTTCCAAACTGAGTAGCAGCGCAGCCTCTCCTGGAGCTCTCCATTCAGTTCTGGGCCCACAAGGTAAGAAGGCTGTGAAGGTCCTTGAGTGCATCCAGAAGCATCCCCCAAAGCTGGTGGAAGGGCTGGAGGCATGTCCTGGGAGGAGAGGCTGAGGGCTTTGGGCTTGTTTAGTTTGGAACAAAGGACACTGAGGGACAACCTCATCACTTTCTAATGCTTCCTGAGGAGGGCACGTGTGTAGGGAAGTGCTGATCTCTTCCCCTTGGGATTCAGTCATAAGATGCATGGGGATGGTTCAAAGATGCACCAGAGGAGGTTTAGACTGGACATTAGGAAGCTTTCTTTACCAAGCAGGCATTCAAGCAGTGGAACAGGCTTCCTAGAGAGGTGGTCGGTGTCCCAAGCTCATCAGTGTTTAAGAGGCATTTGGAGAATGCCCTTAACAACTCCATTTAACTTTTGGTCAGCCCTGAATTGCTCAGGCACTTGGACTAGGATGAACATTCTACATTCCTTACAAGTGGAAGAGTCTATTAATTTTTTTACGTTTCTGATACATTTGTTTCTCTGTTTCAGTCAGGGAAGTATTTAGCCCCCAAAGCAGTTTTGCAGCCTGATACTCTGCAATGTCAGAGATTCACTTCTCTAGTGATAATTTCACTGGTGAGGTGACAAAATTTTTTCTGCCAGAGGATACACTCAGGCATGGTCCAAATTACTACAGTATTTCCAGAAAGCACAGTTTGATTTTTTTCCATCTGCACTTACTTGGCAGAAGGAGTTTGGGTTTTTTTTCTCCCATGTGCAAACACTATCAAGGTGATCCACACATTCCTTTAAATTGTGTTGCATGTGGGCTTGGGGTGAGTCCAAATAGAGGCTGATGTAAATGTATTGGCACATTTCTTCAGTGTCTTCTGAAGCCAGACTTAGTCTCCAGTATCTACGATTTCCTCTCCTGCATTACCAGTTTTCATCTTCAGACACTCCTACTTAATGTGTACCTCATTTCATTTTATAAACTTTGCCCTGTCTCCTTTTATCTTGCATGTCCTGATCAGAGAAATTGAACATGTATGATGTTAAAAGAAGACTCGAGATTGTAAGGCATCTCTCAATGAAATAATAAAAGTTTTTCCTTCCCTTGTCTTGCCTGACACCGCAGGAGACAGAGAGGAGTGGCTGCCCGAGAGAACTGCTTTTGCTTCGCCTTTTCCCTACTCGATATCGTCTATTGCCATGTCCCGTTAAAACCATCTGGAAAGCCGAGAGAGGCGAACAGCTTATTTAAACTTTACCAGGCTTTAAAACACCCATTTTGAAAGCTGTGCGGCTTCCAGTTTTTAGTGACTTCTCAAGGCAAGTCCCTCTGCCAGAAGCCGGTTCTCCCTGCTTTTCTGAGCAGCGGTTCCCATCTCTCCGCCGCTGGCAGCCCGCGAAGGGGCTCCCTTGGAGGAGCGGGGGCGGCCGGGTACCGGAGGCGGGGAAGCAGCGGGGCTGTGGGAGGCAGGGATGCTGCCGGTAGGCTCGATAGGTGCTTTTTCCCGGGAGGCCGTATACTTTTGGGGAGTGGGAAAAGCGGTGCTCCCTGCTTGAGAACGCGCGGCTCTGCACTGCTCTCCCAGGTTATTTTCGGGCCGGTGGCGGGCGCCCCGCGGCTCTTCCCCGCGTGGAAAGCATCTCGGTGCCCGTCCTCCTGCGCCCGACCGGGGTCGGGAGGGCTTACGGACGGCCTGGGGGCTTCCATCCCCGCTGAGCCGGGGCACACCGCGGGGCGAACCTGCGAAAGCGGGGGGCGGGGATGTGGGACACACCGGGGATGGCGCGGGGACACGCCGGGGGCGGGGAGGGGACGCGGAGAGGAGGGGAGACTCGCAGG
>VZRO01006798.1:735215-766467 GCA_013397915.1 Daphoenositta chrysoptera
GGGATGGGATGGGACGGGCGGCTGCAGCGGTAGCCGCTCCTGCTGAGCTTCGGGAGCGGGACCGCGAGGGCAGCGCCAGCCCGGGGGGAAGGACGCGGGGATACGGGGACGTGCAGTCCTTGGGGACAGCTGCGGCCCCACGGAGGGAGGTGCAGCCTTGCAGGGGTGGATGCAGCCCCGCTGTGATCGGTACGTTATTGCAGAGCTCGGTACAACCTTGTGGAGATAGGTGCATCCTTTTGGGGTCGGTGTAAACCTGTGGGAGTAGGTTGCAACCTTAGTTGCAACTACCTGGAGTAGTAGTAGGTGCAACCTTATTGCAACCCTACGAGGGAAGGTGCAAGCTTACGGGAGAGGTGTAGTCCCACGGGAGGTGGGTGCATCTACGGGGGTAGATGGAGTGTTCTGGGAGCAGCTGCAAGCCCATCGGGCAACTGCAGCCCTGCTGGGGCAAGTGTGATCTTGTAAGGGCAGGTGCAAGCTTAGGGGCTCTCTGGAGCCGGGAGGACCCGAATGTTGCTTTCCAGACGAGATGTCGCTGGGTTGGGAGGCAAAGCTGGCACTCTGTGGCCGGACAGCACTCCTGAGTTGGGGACTGCCTCCGACAACAGAGCACATACAAAGTGTGTAATTTAATCTGCAAAGAGGCTGACAGGCGGCTCGGGAGGAATGCTGTTGCTTCAGGGATCACACAGAGCTCGGTTGCTAAAGGGTGCAGAGTGGCCAGTGGGTTGGAGGGCAGGCAGCCCGGCCAGCCAGAGCTGCCATGTGTCTGTGCTGGTGAGAGGATGCTCAGGGTTGCTCTGTGTGTGTGTGGTTTCAGCTACAAGTCTTCCACGCTGTCTTCACAAAAGAGAGAAGGCAATCTGATTTTGGCTGAGGGATTTAGAGGGGGTATGAAAATATTCAGTATGTCTGCAGCTTAAAAAAATGAATAAGAGATCTATTGGGAGGCAGGACTTGGGACAAGCATGACAAATCCTAGGGGTTATAGAAAGTGCAATCATGCCTATTTCCTAAATATCCCTCTAGCCTAAAACAGTGCTCTCTTCCTGTCTCACATGCAACACCTATGCTTATTTCTCTCTGTGACTCTCCTGCCAGGAGCTGGTGACCTGACTGGGGATGCTATGGGCTATGTGACAGGCGTGCTGGCCGTGCTGATACACGCTGCCTACCTGGTGCTCATTCAGAAAACCAGTGTAGACAGTGAATACGGACCCCTGACAGCTCAGTATGCCATCGCTGTTTCGGCCACCCCTTTTCTTATCATCTGCTCCTTCGCCAGCATGGATTCCATCAACGTCTGGTCCTTCCCGGGGTGGAAGGACCCTGCCATGGTATGCATCTTTATTGCTTGTGTCCTGATTAGCTGTGCCATGAACTTTACCACCCTTCACTGCACTTACATTAACTCGGCTGTGACCACCAGCTTTGTAGGGGTGGTGAAGAGCATAGCCACCATCACGGTGGGCATGGTGGCGTTCAATGATGTGGAGCCCACAAAGTTATTTATTGCTGGTGTTGTGGTCAACACCTTGGGGTCCATCATCTACTGCGTGGCCAAGTACGTTGAGACCAGGCGGCAGAGCAACTATGAGGACCTGGAGAAAGAAACTAGAGAAGAGGAGGGGAAAAGGCAGGCTGGAGACCAAGCTCTGTTTGCCATGGAGACAATTTCCCAGGGGAAGGGGGCTGAGGAAGCAGCAGTGGAAGGATCATCCACAGGGGAGAGACAGAGTGGAGAGGAAGAGAAGGACGTCACTGAGAAATCAGCCAAGGCACTTGTGGTTCAGGGAAAACCCACCATCACACAAGAAGTGAACAGAAGCTCGCTGAAAGAAGCCTACCTTGGAGTATGGAGGTTGGTGAGGGGTGCTAATTATGTAAAGAAGGATTATTTGATAGAAAATGAAGAGCTACCAAACCCTTAAAAAGCAGATTTGAAAACCTATTGCTTGAGGACAGACACCTGGTTTTCTGTACAGGGGGAAAGGCAGAGCATACATTTCCACATCAAATCCAAATCATTCAGGATGACTTTACCTCATTGTCAAAAAGCAAAAGGTCATCGTTTGCTCATGCTTTGGGCTTGCTTTCAGCTGCTTTCAGTGTGTCACTTTGGACCCACCTCAGCTAAGGTGCTGACACTGCTGAAAACACAGACTGAGTTGGGTAATGGGAAGTCCTGGGGTGCATGCCCAGCAGCCAGGGCTGTGAGGGACAACAGTACCATGGAATTGCTCAGCAGTGCCAGTGGCACAGCAGTGGCCTATACCTTAGAGTGTGTCTGGAGCCTTGTGATTTTAACACGTTTGGAGGCTCTGTCCATGTGCTTCTGTGTCTGTATCCATCCAATTATAGATACTCTACTTAACTAATTCCTACAATATCAACTCGTATTAATTGTACTTTTTTGTGTTCCTCTGTGTCAATACAATTGCAACAGAGCTAGAGATTGTGCCACTTCAGTTATATTGGTGTAAAATCACTCTCTTATCTGGCAAATTGAAGCCCTCCAGGCTGAGCCTTGGACCTGGTTTATATTGGGTGCTTTGTGTCTTCAGTAGAAATACTTTAGTCTTGTGGTGGCGTACATGAAAGCAGAACCTGAGCTTCTGAGAAGCTTTGATTGGCAAAAGAAGGATGTGTATCTATGAGTTTTAACTAGATGTAACTTTTGAAATATTAGCTTGACTCAAATAAAAGAGTTTGGAAATGTTGGTATGTATTGATTGGATTTGGGAGGGCTGTAAAAAAATTAGGGAGAAAGTGTGTGCCTTGTGTTATCCCTCCTTGTACCCTAAAGTGGGATGAATCAGAGCCTGGACTGGCACCCAGTCTCTCACACCACTCTCCATCCATTCTCTCATGAGCAGAGGCTGAGAGCAGAGCTGGGGACACCCACTCCGGAGGTCCTGGGGTGCTTTTGCAGGACGGTTCTGCCCCATCCCGGCCACGGGTTGGTTCATGGCTTTGTGTGTGCCCAGCTCGCTGTCCCTGGGCTGTGCTGCCCAGGGCAGGAAAGGGCAGGCAGGCAGCAGGAGCTGCCGTGTGCTCCGGCAGCTCCCGGGGACCGGGATGCTCCGTGTGAGCGGCCTGAGGAGTCCCTGCCTTCGGCAGAAGCAGCTCCCCAGTTCCCAGACTGTCCCTGTCCCTGTCCCTGCCCTGTCCCTGTCCCTGTCCCTGTCCCTGTCCCCGTGGGCTGTGAGGGGCAGAGCTGCCTCTCCCCTCGGCCGCTCCCACTCTCCTGTGGGAAATGGGAAGCAGGCACTCCAGCAAGTCCTCTGCTGAATGTTCTAATATTTTTTCCCTCATCTGTTTAACTGGAAAGACTGTGGAAACAAATCTTTGAGTGTTTCTTCACCTGAGGATATGCTTTTGGTAGGTGGGGGTACTTGGGTGGAACCTTTGCTCAGGCTAGACAGAGAAAAGATTTGACTCTGAGTATTTCTCACCCCAAAAAGGTGCTGCAGCCATTGGGGCCACCTTGACCACAGACTGAAAGAAGTTGTTACCATTTTCTGAAGGAACGAACCGAGTTTGTTGTTGTTGTTTTTAATATTGTTACTGCTGTTATGAATAATTATTTATTATTATCTCTTAAGCCACTGAACTGAAAATCAATTATTCCCAGAGCCCTAACGAAGCAGTGCCTAGCCCAGTGCTCTCTCCAGCTGAGCAGGCAGCATTAACCTCACAGCGCGTTCTGGCTGAAGTGAGCAATTTGCCCAGCAGGGAATATTTGCAAAACTGCTCTCTGGGGGAGCTTTAGGTTCTCGTCAATAAATGCAGGCAGAAACATCAGGTGCTGTGGCAGTGTGCTTTCTGAATGATTGCAGAAGTTGGCTGACCCGGCATCACCCATGAATTCTGAGGAGATTGCTATAAGGACATTTATGCTAAAAACCTGTAGCTGCTGAGCTGGGGGCAGGGCACGGAGCTCTGTACATCAATGTTACGTATAGTTTGTGTTTAGGAGGTACTGGCTGCATGCCAAAACACGGTTACCTTCTGTTCAAGCTCCATATGGGATCTTTTCAATAAAAGTACTATTTATTATTTCTAGGCGAATATAATAGGGCTTTTGTTAGTTTTTCAAATGCATCCGAGACTAAAGAAGTTTGTGCCTATGACTTAGAGTTGCTGTGTTACTGAACTCATTGGGATATTGAACTGCATTTTAATCATACAGATGGCTGGAGAGAAGAGTTAATTCTGATCTGTCCTCACTGTGCTCAGTGTTTTCTGCCCACAAAACATGTGGATCTTCTTACCACCTGGAGGCCAGTCTTAGATCCCATAGTGCACACACCGTGTTTGACACCTGCTGTAGGAAGCTGTCCCCCTGGACTCTTGTTTCAGGACTTTTTCCTGGGAGGGTTAAATGTTTTGCCACTTGCTGTTGTTGAATTATTAGTAGAAATCTGTGGAAATTCAAACAGTTTTGACTATTAAAAAAAGCTGCTGTTACAATGTTGTACATTTGCATGTATAGTCGAAATGTGATTATATTGTACTCTGTTTTTACCTGTAAATTCCCTAAATTAAAACGGGAATTTGGCAAATGCAATCCACTTTTTCAGTAACAGACACTGTCGCACAATAAAATAAAAATACTGCCTCGTGCTGAGGTATTTTAATAGCATCAGCGGAAGACTGCAGAATGAGATGTGGGAATAAAATGCACTGCTTTCCAAAAGGCTTCTGGTTTTCTTATTGTTGCTACCCCAGGGTGCTCATTTTTGCTTCATTTATAGTTATTCTTGTGCCTTTATTCCATCCAAGTTTCCTCAACATGTGACCACATACTATAAATACTGCCATGGACAGAGGGACTAAGGACAGGCAAAGGAACACAGGATTCTGAAGTGCTGGGACCTCAGCACAGCTCAAAATTTCTGTGGTTCCCAGAGGTGATTTTTTGGTTACAAACTTAATTACATCATTATTTAATGATGATTTAATGTCACTGGTGTAACTGCTATAACGCTAGAATAAATAAAAATAAGATGATGCTCATTATTAATAGTTCTATTATAAAATCGTTGTAGTATTAGAGGACGTAATATTGATTTCATTTTACAATGTTAAGTATTTGTAATACCATCTATGTCGCATGGCAGTGCTAGGGGATGACTTAAGCATTAATTTTTACCTGTTTGCTTTGGATGAAAGGTACATCATGCTCCCGTGGCTGAAACTGGGTTGTGCCAGACCAGGCTGTGGGCAGTGGTTATTGCCAAAATCATCTTAGAGCTCCACACAAATGTGCCTGCAGGTTGATTTAGAGAAGGAAACCACCCTTTTTGTCAGATAATAAATGAGCCTGATGCACAATGACTGCTTTGAGAATAAACAGGAATTTCAGTGTCAACACATCCTTGAGCAGCACCTGCTGTAGCACTCCCAGCCATGCACGTACACACACACAAATACACGTGCAACAGGACAACAAAAGCCAGACTGGCTGTCTTTTTTGAAATACATTCCTCTCTCTAAGAAATCAAAGAAAGGACAGTTTATTTGGAGGCAGGCACAGCTACAATTTCTAAGGATAAATTAAAAATTTGCATACATCGCTGACAAACGAATCTTGTATTTGCCATCACTTCCATAGGGAAAATATGCAGCAACCTATAAAGAGCGATCTGAGAGGGAAAGAAATTTTACAGTTTCCTAACCAACAGTCCAGACCCCTGCATGTGTCCGGGGATAGTTTATTGCCAGTGTTGAACAGCCTCCTGTAATTCTGTTCGCTGCAAAAATGCCTGCTTGCTGCAAAGCCTTTGACAGGCTAAAAGGTGAGAGCCTTTCAGCTCTGGTCTCTAAATTAACATTTGAGCATTTTGCTGCTTATCGTGGTGAAGGGTTCACACCTTAACCCTCTCTGCCTGTGTCCTGTGTAATTTCACGTATTGCTTTGAGGTTTCTTCTGTGTTTTTCTAACCTGGAGTCTCTAAGTGCAGTGCAGGCAATCAACTCTGCTCTCAATTAGCTGCTGTGTTCATGCTTCAGTTGCTTGTTGAAGGTCGTCGGGAAGCTTTTCACTTCCACCCCGCTCCTGCCGGGAATTGATGAGCACGCACATGCCCTCTTTTCTCATCCTTTGTTCCTGCTGTATCTCCCAAACCATTTTTCCAGCGTCCATCCTGAAAACCCCTGCAAGCAGTGAAGGACTTGCCACAGAGGCTTCTGCTACTTCTTTTTTTTGTTGTTGTTCTAGAAGGGCAGGGAAGGGATGAACCAGCAGGATCTTGTATGTCCAGATTGCTTCCTTCTACCTTTGTGCATGTTTCTGCCCAGCAGCTCCCTGCATCCCGGATCCCTGCATAGCTCAGCCCTGGCTGTGTCCCAGCTCCTGGTGGAGCTGTGCCCGGGCTGTGCCAGGGCCCTGCAGAGCTGGGCTGTGCCCGGGACAGGAGCTGGGGTGAGGGCCCTGACTCTGCCAGACAGCCAGCACTGAAACCCGGCTGGTTTATTGCACACACGGAACCAGGAGATTTTTTATAGTAACAACATTTCAAGTAATAAGGCTGCAAACCTGCTGTTGAGCCAGGAATTTTTAAAAACCATTTTAAAACCATTTTTTATAGGTGGAGACTAAGAANGTGAGCCAGGAATTTTAAAAAACCATTTTAAAAACCATTTTAAAACCGTTTTTTATAGGTGGAGACTAAGAAAGCCACTCACATTTCAGTGCTGGATATTGTGTTTGAATAGAAAAAAGGCAGCCTGAGCTGAAAATCCAGGTGGAGAGCATGAAAACAGGGCTCAAAGAAGTACATGGATGGGATAGAGATAGATGGGGAAAATATGTGCGTTACAAATTAGGATGGAAGGGGAATACGTGATAATTTGCAGAAAAGAAAAATGTTCTTGCATGAAAAAGAAAGTGACAGCATTGTAAACCAATGGCCAAACGGTGCAGTGAATCTGCACTGAGTGCACTTGAATTTGGGCTCTGGCAGAGCAGTGCACACCAAGGAGAGAGGCAAAGTGAACGAGCTGGCTGGGGGAAAGATGGCTGGATCTATTCTGTGATCTCTGTTTTTACCCAACAGTTTTAAGAAATTTTGCTCTGGGCACATTAATCTTGTTAATAAGTTTGTCTTTTATCAAGTAAAAGCAATGTCAGTTCTGTTCTCAAAATTACAGCACTTTTTTTTATTAGGTGCTATTGATTTGGTTCCTGACAAAACAAGAAGATTCCAACAATTATTTAATAGAATTCAGGATTTCTCTGACAAAGAGCAATAAATTCTAAGGTCACAGACCATTTCTTACCTGATATGGGGGTCAAATGAGAGAGAATAATGAGTTGGAACTGGCCATGATAGTAAACCAGTCAGGTTTATCAGCTGCTGTAAATAATGAGTATCATCAGTAGATAAAAACAGCTAAAGGCTGCTGTGTATATCACCATTAACTCCTCGTGTCTTGAATTGTCTTAATTCTGTTAACTGCATTTTTTGTCTTCAGAGTATCTCTGCAAATTTGTCCTTATGGTTAGCATAATTCCAAACTATGTACACCTGGTTAAAAGGTGTTTTTGTGGGTTTTTTGTTTGTTTTTTTTTGTTTGGTTGGGGGTTTTTTGGGTTTTTTTTTTTACTTTTTCTTTTTGGTGGTTTTTTTTTGTTGTTGTTGTTGTTCTGGGGGAGGTTTTTTGGTTGTTGTTGTTTTGGTTTTTTGTTTTTATTAACTGAAGTTATAATATGCAGAATCATCTGTAATATCTGGTCATGTCCTGGGGTACTTCTGAGTGCTGAACTCTTCTTGACCACTTGGATGTTGCAGTGGCTTGATCAAACCAGCACCATTCCTGCTGCATCCAGTTCTGTCATCCAACACGAGCAGCACAATTTGTTTTTCTGTCTGGAGAATCTACTTAACATTGATTAAGTATGCTTGTATACCCATGAAGGTCTTTTACAGCTGCTCCAAATATTCAATGCTACAGTTCAGGAAAGATGCTAAGCAATAGCTGGCTGATGTAGAGGATGAAAAGGGCAGCCAGAGCTGCCTCTTCAGTGGAAGATTTTGCAGAAGGAGTTTGGGTTATTTGCTACCCAAGTTTTAGGCTTTCCCCATCTTTACCTACTTCAGTCCCTTTCCTCAAAATCTGCAAATTTTGGTCTTGACTGAGCTTTGGTGCCGATTTGGAACCATTCTTTTTTATTTTCTTTCTGAAAACTTCACCTCTCCCTATCTCCCTCTTGCTGGTCAGGTAGGGCACAGCACCCAGAGCCTTGTGCCTGGCACACACCAGCAGCCAGCAGATAAAAAACATCAGATGCCACTCTCAGGGTCAAAAATAAGGACACGTTGTTCTGTGCCTGAGCTTCATTACAGATTTATGCAGATTCATGCTCATCATGAAAAGCACAGTGAGTAAAACCTTCACAGCCAAGAAGGCTTTGCTGCATCTCTGTGTTTAAAGCCTGGTGAGAAAACAGAGTTTATTTGTTAGTGGGGCTCCCCTTGGTGTTTTGTATAGATCCAGCGTGTTGGCACATAAATTGGTGAACTTTGAAGACTCAGACTGCAGTGTGAACACAGATTCCTGGGTGGCAACACAGAGCAGTCACCACAACCCTCCCCAGCTGCCATCAGGAATGCTCAAACTCCTTGCACTGAAACATTTACACATTTTGTGCCTTGACCAAGCCTTCATCCAGTAGGACATGAGCCTTAATGGAAGCATTTTTCCACATTAGGGGCTCAGTAGTGTCCGGTGTTCCACTTCCCCAGGCCAAGGAGAGTGTTCGAAGTGGGTTTTAGGATTATTTTCTATCCCACCAAGCAGAGATCTGTGCTTGAGAAGCTAACACTCAGAATTCCAGCAATGCAAAGCCAAAGGAACAGCCCCTCTGACCCAATTCTATCTCGTGACATTGCTGTGGCAACACAGGTGCTGCAGGAGAAAGGAGTTTCTGTCGATTTGATGTTTTCCATGGCACTGTCCCTGACACAGGGAAGGGCCAGCAGCTGCCAGGGCCACGCTGGCACCCTCGAACTGCAGGGGCTGCTGGGGAGTAGCTCTGGACACTAAAGCTGTGTGGGGGAGTGTTCTCCTGTGGGGTCAGGGGTTTGTCCCTTTTCCAGAGCTCCTCAGAGGGACCTGGCACATCACAACTCAGTCCCTCCCCGTGCTGGGTAAAGCAGGTGAGCTCAGGTGCAAAGTGGGATCATGGCAAGGGAGAGGAACAGCACACATTCTGCCTGTGCACCCCAGATAGGCTATTATTGCAGCAAAACTCTTCCTTTATTATTTTTTTTCTCTGAGGCATAGCTCCCTCTATGCTCCCGAAAGTAAATTTGCAAATGCACTAATAGTTTTTTTTTGAAGAAAAGATTTATTTCAGAAGAGAGCTCCTGCAGGCAATACAACGCCTGCTGAGCTTGCAAAATCATTCAGTATATGGAATGGATTAAGTTGGTGGCTGCTTTATTTCCTTTGCCTTCAAAGTGGCTGGGAAAACCAAGATGTAAAGGTAAGGACTGTAATAAAGAACGAGCTCTGTAAAGCAGCTTTGCTACAGCAAACCTTCAAACCTATTTGAGAATGTCAGGGATTTGCCATTATTCTTTAAGCTGACTTGACAAACAATTCTGGCACCTTGACAGTTGAGCCTTAGAATAAAAAATGTCACAAATTCAATCTCCTGCAAGATAAGGAGTAGCCAGCTGAGTCCCAGGGTGCAGGCAGGGCAGATCTGTTCAGCTATCAGTGAGCTCTGCTGCAATGGGATATCTAATTTAGGTAAGTGCATTTCCAGCATTAGGGTGCATAAGGTTGATTGTGAGAGGCTGCCAGTAGAGACACACGGCATCAATTGTGCAGATTCATGCAAAAAACTGCTCTCATTTTAAGTGAAATGCTAAGTTTGAGTAGTAATACAAAAGTATTATAAACTATCAGGGAAGAAGGAAAGCCAAAGGAAGCAAAAAACTAGAGTGCCACAGTCACTTTTCCAAAGACTTACAGTGCTGTTGCTCTGCATTTTTCAGTCTGAATAATGAATAAACATTGAGTAATAACAAGAAGGACATAGATAATTTGGATGATTTTAAATCCAGTGCCAGTATCTGACACAAATGCAGTGCAGGGAGCCCAAAAGGTTTCAGCAGAAGCCACCAGGGTCTGAGCCATGGCCATCCCAGGGTATCACAGCACTTTCAAGGCTGGAGAAGGCCCCACCCACAGCATGCAGGGAACTGGGAAACTGGAAGTAAATACCTCTGCTGCCTTGTTTTGCCTTTGTTTTTAAATTTAATTTAATTTAAAACTTCACACCCTTTTCATTTACTTCCTGTTTTCCTTCAGGGGCAAATCTCTCCCCACCCCTATTTTTTTTTGTGACAATGCCTCAACTGGAATTTATATTACAGTATTGCCAGAAAAGAAAAAAAGAAAGACAGAAGTGTAGATTTTTTTTTTTTTTTCNATTTTTTTTTTTTTTTTTTTTTTTTTATAGCAGCCCCCAGGTTAATTTAGGAGTCTTTTTTTTTTTTTTTCTCTGCTAACTTGCTTTCTTGAAGGTGAAGGTTTAGATGAACTACTCCATTCACTTTTGGCCTATCTAGTAAGTGAGAAAGATTAGACGACCCACCAAAGTTGACATTTTTGTTACACCAGTTGTGGCAGGAGCTGCTGTGCTCCAGGGATGGTGTCTATGTTTAAATAAAGTCCATTAGACTTGGACTATAGCCAGGTCTTTCATTGCTGGGACCTTTTCAACTGTAAACAGAATTGCACTCCCTCTGAAATTCTGCTGTCACTCACTTTTGTAAGAGGACGCATGAGTATTTGGGGGTTTCATCCATTGATTTTGGACTGTGGGTTAATTCTGTAATTTGGTGTGATCAATGTGCTTCAAAACAAGCAAAGAGCTGGCTAGCTTCTGCTGCACTGACATGGTCCCATAATGCCAATGAAATTGATTGGCAAAAAGCTGTTTCAGGACAAATAGGTCCCTCATGAGCTGTAAGCATCTCTCCTGATCAGGAAATGATGGACATAAAACTCGGAGTTCTCTGTTGTGGCAGCAGAGAGAAGCATAGAAAAACTCCTGGAGGGGAGTGTGATTTTATATACCTGCCACAGGGGCTGCTGAGGTGCAGCTCAGGGTTTTTGCCTCATTTGTTACAATTTCCCATCCTGTGGAACAGTTCCTTGTGGTAATTGTTGCCTACATTTAGAGATGCCAAAAATTGAGAGCTGTTGCTCTCTTGGTGCTACACAGTTTGCTGTAATTTTGTCATTAGTTAAGGTTTTCACCCCACTCCCTGTGTCCCACCACAAACACCGTGGTGGGACATACCTGTCTCTTGAGTTCAGGTGCAGGCTGCAAGTTGTGAATCTGCTACTTGGCAAAAATCAGGGGCAGGAATGTCCAGCGCAGGAAATGGGGAATGGATGAACTCAGTGGGGGCTAAAAACTTCCTCAATCAGTGGCAGATCCACTTGAGGAAACAACTGCCCTTCTTCTGACTGCTCACTGACAGACTCCTCATCTCAGGTGCCAGCTTCCTTGCAGCAGGATCTGAAATGATTAATCTTTAGTTTAGCTAAAAGTATACTTTTAAATTCAGCATTCTGCTGCATTTCACACTGTCAAATCTTTGGCTGGTCTTTCACTGCTGGCCCTTCCAGCCATATTTACACTGCAAGTGTGCAGAATTACCACGACTACTCAGTGCCATGCAGGGCAGACTGGCCTCTTCCATGTTTTGCCCTGAATTTTCTTTGGGTCTCAGGTATAACATCATTTTCATTACACTTTTTTTTTTTCCAAGTAGAATTATCTGATATAATGGGAGGATTGGGCTGTAGCTCTGGGTTCAAAGCAAATAGAAATGTCCTTGGCACAGGAAACATTAGGCTGGTGTCACTTGCTGCCAAAGGATGCAGTGGAAGCTGAAACTTTCCTTTATTTCATAGGGTCAGGGAAGAGAACTCCATATACCCATGTACTCCATCTACCTGAGGGTTAATAAATATAGAAAACCTCATATAAATCAGGACATTCTCTGAGATGGAAATAAGTTGAATCTGAGGGAGTGTTCAGAGGATGTACCAGGCACAACCTCCTGCTCTCATCCTGAGAACCTGCTCATGGTGCTGCTGAGAATGGGATACCAGGCAAGACAGACCTTTGGTTTGACCCAGTATGGTCATTTGTGTGTTTTCTTTAAGGCATTTGCTAGGAAGAACATCTGTAAAAGTTTCTTCAAGACACACTCCATCTTCAAAGGTCTTATAAATCCTGTCCTTCAGCAATTTACTTACTCTTTCTTACTCTGCCACCAATCATTGTTTTAAAAATTGTGTTTACCTGCTGTCAATTTCTTTGTTGCACTCTCTGGCTTGGTTCTTATACTCTGCTGTGCCCAAATAGTGACTCAGGATGGTTGGAAGTAAAGAAAGGTCCTTGCAAAGGCCATTGAGTTCTGCTGAAAAAGTTCACCAGTATGGGCTGCTTTTGAGTGTGTGCCCTGCTGGATTCCCTCCCCTCCTCAGCTATAAACCACCACACTAATCACAAAGGGACATATCATATCTGTCATTGTTATAGGCAATGTCCACTTCCACCATGCCCCAAAGAGTATTTCCTGTAAGTGAATGATGTGCCTGCTCCAGCTCTCTCAAGGAGCTACCAGACAATCCCCGGTTTACAAGCACAACACAAAGCTCTGTCAATAGATGGTCATCAACCCCCCCATTTTACTGCTTCTATCCATCAGGTCTGCAAAACTTGAATGGAATTGGGCTGGTGTCTTGCTGTGCAACACTAAGAGATGCTTGCAGCTGTAGGAGGCAATGGTCTTATGTGCTTCCCCTTTGTTGTATCCACCAGTTGCTTTCTGCTTCCCCATCCTTTGCAAGCACTGATGCCTTCTCCCTGGTCCTAGAATCAAGAGCCAGACACAATTAAGGAATAATGGGGTTTTACCTTGGTATTTAATAAGAATCTTTATGGTGCAACAATTCATCAAGGTGGAATATGCTGAAATGCACACCCCCAGTAGATCATGTGTACAATTTTATAGACCTTGCAAATTAGCACATCTAACAGAGATGCCTCAATGAGAGGCTTGAATGAAGAGAATAACATCTCCCCATTCTAAAGTATTCCCCCCAGATGGGCCTAATCTTAGTTTACAGGATGTGCTCTAGAGGGGCCTTGGTTTCTCAAGATGGCATAAGGCTTTCCAGCCCCCAGCTGTGAGGCCTTTAGGATCTTTGGTCTTCTGGCCTAGTAGAATACCAGGAATATGCTAAGATATCAGACTTAAAGAATTACCAGTAAGAGAACACATAAAAGGTATATAAAAAGAAAAGGCATAAAATATCATCATGGCATCAGCACCAGCTCTTTGCATTGCAGAATGGTAGATGGGCTTCAGGGTGTGGCACAAAAAATACTCCAAAGCTGATAAAAATCAGGATCTGGAGGATTATTTAGCTGGATCTTTTGTGTGGCAACAGAGGACAGTTTTAAAGCAGCAAAATTCTTCAGTAAATCCAGTCAGACACAGCTGACAGAAATCTGTAACTGCATCTCTGAAATAATCCCAAGAGCACAACAGTAAAATATTTCTATTGATTGTATATATTTTAATTTCAAGACTCACACTTGATTTAACTTTAAGGATTTAACTTTGTAAAGCAATTGGCACAACACCAAGTGGATTACACCAACTTTATGGGAGGGCTCAGGAATAATTCAATCTTCTGGATTGATAATTAGAATTTCCATCCCAGAAGTATCTGGAGGACACAGACTAAAAGAGGTCCCTTGTGCATTAGGCTCTGCTTAAACAAGAGATGTTCTCAGCCCAAAGACTTCACAATCAAAATACAATGTTGAGTGATCCTCTGCAATTGTGTGTGCTACTAGAAGAACAAACTGCATCAAGTGCATAATAGAATTTCTCACAGTTCACAAACCTGTCAGGGCAGATAGATAGCATTGCCTCATCTAATACCAGGTTCCATCTGTGGGTAAATTCTTATTAGTAGAAGACATTATGCAATATTCCTTAACAATTCATAATAACTTGTATCTGAAGAGAGGAGGATGAAGTAATGAAGAGAGCTCACAGGTACAGAAGTGTGATAAAGAAGGTGTGGTGAGTCCTCCTGTGAAGCAGCCACCAGATGCTCTTTTCCTCTGTGCAGAAAAGTCCTCCCAGCCCACGGAGTGTTGTTTGCAGTGAAAGGCTCAGCTGAGCTAATGCTTAGGTTTGTACCATCTGGGGTTCTGCAGCAAAGAAATGAGCATGTATATTGCAGATGGAAAATGGTGCTGCTACTTCTGACAGCTCTTTTTACTATTTGATAGAAGAAAAACAATCTGCCTCTGATGGTGAACCAAGTAAGACTGAGTAAAGTGTGGGGGTTTTTAATACCCTTGCTTCAGAGAAAGACTCCTGCTTGTGGAGTTACTGATCACATGGACTTGAGCATGTATGAGCATCACTTACTTCAGAGGATAAGTGGAGTGTGAGTGGTAAACAGCTTTTTCTATGTGCCTCTTGTTTAGGTAATGGGAGTTTCACAGATTACTCCAATGGGACCAAACAGACCAACAATAAGTGGTTATTTTAAGTAATCTGGTGAATTTCATACTGTGATAAAAGATGTTTTAACTGATTTGACTAGTAAGTATTAGTCTATGCTGTACTTATGTTCTGTGAATGTCTTGTGTTTTGGGGGCTGTCTAGTAACTCCATTTGGAAGACAGTGTTTCTGGGGTAAATAACCACAGAAAGAGAGCTACAGGATGTAGAGGACTTGTGTTAACTCTTGCTAGCAACGCAATAATTACCAAATGGCAAACTTCAAGTTTTAGACAAATTACCATGGCCACCAAATGAACAAAAGAAATGAAATACCTTGCCAACAGCATCTTCAGATACACTGCCTTGGTTAGCATTTAGTGTGTTAGCAGGTCCTGGTGGCAGCCTGAGTCTCCAAATCCTGCACTTTGGCATCCTAGCCACCAGCAGGCCTGCATCCCTCCCCAGGGCAGAGACCTCCACCAGGCAACAGGGAGCCTGGAAACCAGGGACTGCCTTGCCCAAAGCCTTCTGCAGGGCTTTAAAGCTCTTGTTCCTCCTCCACAAACTGGGTTGTGACACCCCTGGGTTGGTCTGCTTCGGGGATTAATGTACGAGTTACTCTCAATAGCTCCTTGGTTTTGGGAAGATTATCAAAGGTACAGATTGCCTGAGGTGCAGGGACATCTGAGGTAGATCTGTGTGACAGCACTGGATGACTTGGATGGATTTTCATGGGTGTAGCACCATGTGAGCAGAGGTGCACTGCTCCCAAGGTGCCCAACTCACATGCCTGGCCTCAAAAGCCCTGGCAAGGCAGCTTTCTGGGCCTCCATAATTTTTTTTTTTCTAAACAGGCTATCTACTATTCCTGATACCAGAGAGCATGCTGTGAGACCTACAGAAGTAACTACCCAGACACCTGTGACAGTGTCCTTGCTGTCCTTGTCCCAGACAACTGCTTCTACAGCAGGGAACAATGCAGTCTCCAGAAGCAAGAGAAAACAGATGTGAGAACCATGGGTTGTAGATGGAGAGTGGTGGGATAGTGACCGTCAGAAAGTTGCAACAAATGAACTTTGCCTTCTGCAGAGACTCTCTGTAGTCCTCAGTCTGGGGATGTCCATGAGAGGAAAAAACCCTCAGTGGGGTCAGGCTTCAGGCTTTTATTTCCCAGTCCTTAGAGTCAGAGGGTTTGGGAATTCAAAGTTTGGAGCTGGAGCCCACATGGGAGAGCTTGCATTTTGTGAGAGGCAGCAGATGCTTGTCCTGTGCCTGGGGAAGCAGCAGCATTGCTCCATCCTGGCTGAGCACAGCAAATTCATCTCTTTGTGTCTTGCTGTGGCTGCTGTGTTCTGCAGCAAGTGCAGCTCCCCCCTTCCCTTCCCTTCCCTTCCCTTCCCTTCCCTTCCCTTNCACTTAACCTGATATGTGCTGTAATTTATTGCATTGCAGTACAGAGCTGTGCCCCAGCCTCAGATTCTCCTGCAGCTTTCCCAGTCTCTGATCCTTCCTGAGTGTTTATGTGAAGCCACTTGTGATTTCTCAAACAATGTGTCTCTGCAAAAGAATAGGCTCCAACTAATCAAAAAAAAAATCTACACTCTAAAAATAAAATGAAATTTTAAAAGGGCTATAAAAAACTGCATCATTGACTGGCTCCGGATGATCTCCATGAAAGGGAGAACAATATTCAATTTGTCTAAAAAACCCCAAAATCTTCTCAAAAGGCGCTATAGAAAATTGTTTAGAGACATAATATAAATTAGAAAGCCACAAGCACAGTTCATATTTGAATGAAATTAATTCACACAGGATACAGCAAATATGGCATAACTACAGCACCACTCTTATTTTTTTTATACCACCAAAGCCTTTATTTCCTTTGAAGATGGGTAATTGTAAGGAATACAGTACTTTTTCCTTCTCATGTAGAATTATTCTTCCCAATCTCTCTATGTTGCACAGTGCATTAGCTTCAAATGATTAAAGCTGGCCTCCTGTCCCTTTGGCTGTTTTCAGAGACTGTCAGTGTCTCCAAAGGACTGAAGTTACCTAGCAGAAGATTCTGTATATGACCATAAAAACACCCTATTTATCTTCAAAGAGAAAATCAAGAAGCCTTGACAGATCTCTTGGTTATTTTGGTTTCCCTGTAAAAGGGTTTGCTTTCATTGAAATAATTTAAAAAAATAAAATAAATACAAAGCAAAATACAAATTTCTGGTATTATTATCCCTGCAGGATTGCTACCAGGCCCACATGGTCATTCTACCTGTGGTGTTCCTACCTGCTGAAATTTCATTTATCTTCACTCATCAATTCAAAGATCAGTTTGTTTACAGTGACCTGAAAGTGTTCCAGGGAGCTTGGGCAGTACCAGCTTTTTATTTCAGAACACTTGCCCTTCCATGAACAGAGCCCCTGTTTTCCAGCAGCTCTATGGGAAAAAAAAAAAAAAGATGCAAGCAGCATAATTCACTTTTCCTGATGCACCAGGACAGAAACTAAGAGAACCTCATTTTTGCTACATGCCCAAGTGCTAGTGCAAGGAAAATTCTGTTTCAAATGCATTTTTTTGGCATTGCTTCAGCAGAAAGGGGAAGCACTCGTTGCAGAAAAGGCATAATTTTCATCATTGCATGTGAGACTTTACCCACCCTGGATTTTCAGCCCCATGGTCTGGCACTACAGGCTTCTCATTTTAAGGGTGGCAGCACGTGGAGAATTCTGTCAGCATCCATTTTTGAGTAAGATGTAACAAAATGTTCCCACTCATTTTGAGGACTCGTGCCTCTATGTGACCATGCAGGAAATAAGGAGATGGTCCAAAATTTGCTTGAAACATATTAATTATAGACTACAGTCAAGACTGGGAACTTCACCCATATGTAATGTGAAATCTGAAGAACTGGAAGCAAAATTTGGCTTTGTCTGCCTTATCATTTGATCTGGCTGAAATTTTTTTCTATTCTAACAGTATTTTTGCTTCCATGGAAAGGTCATAGTGATTAACCTCTGAGGGACTTTGTTGACTCTCTGTTCCCTGGTTTAAAAAGATGAACCTGGAACTACTAAGAATATCCAGGGTTATTTCAGTCCACTCCTTAATCCCCTTCACTAATATATGAAGCTCCTACAAATGCCCAGGTTTGGGCCCTTTGCTGCTATTGAAATTATGAGAATTATGAGAAACTTTGTTCCCATTTCTAGCATTTTTTTCTCTTTCTCAGTAATTAAATTCTCAGTTTCCAAATCATGGATAGCAGTTTACAGCTGAGCATATCCATGTCCCTGAGACATTGTGTCCACCTGCTCATCCTGTTCTACATCACTGGTAACAGGTAAAGAAAAGGTTTGCTACCATCTTTGGATTAGCCCTGAGTTTATACCTGGTTTTTCAAGTGCTTCTACTCTTTTAAACTATAATAGTATGGAAGGGGTTTTTTTACATTGTTGTGTAACTTTTATTGTGGAGCATCTTTGTCCTCTATGCTTCCTATTCCTTTCTTGAAAGAAAAAATAACACTTCGTTGAAAATAATTCTTCAACATCTGGAGGTACGGGGTGGGTGGAACTCGGTTATTTAAATGGTAAAAAAGATAAATTCAGATTTGGCAACATCTGAATCTTGGCAGGAGATGTACCTCAGTTATGTCTCAGTTTGACTGGGACCCAGAAATCAATTTTTTCCTAAATCGCCCTAAGGGCTTTACCAATTTGTCTGTGCTGGGAATGTCTCATATACACTGACAAGTCTGATCTCTCCACAAATTGTAAGCTGGCAGCAGTGTTCTCCTACAGGACTTCAAGAGGAGGTGTCATTTTCTCCACTGTAGGTAGCATTTGCATTTGTGAATAAATTAGATAACCAGGACTGAGAGCAGAGACAAGAATAAATGACTTCCCATTGCTAACAAGAAAAAACACAATTGTTTCCTTTCATGTCCTTCAAGAGAGGTGGAATGTCTTCCCTCTTGAATTGCTCTATCTCCTCAAAAGCTCCTGGTGGGGGGGAATATTCAAATTGACATGGATTTGGATCCCTCCTTGGGCAGAGGAGGAAGTTAATTTCTGTGACCCACTTCTGGGGAGAATTATCCCACCTTTCAAATAATCTGGTGGTACCATCACCACCTGCTCGAGAGAAGACTGAGCCTTTCTTGCTTTGAATATCTGTTTTATTATTGCAGGGCTCAGCTCACTGAGTGTAGGAGTCTCTTGTCTTTTCACTTAGCACAGGGTGCTGACACCCTAGAAAGGCATGATATTTCCCCCTGCACATTTCCAAAATCTTGCTGATGTGAGGACATTTGTCACAGAATCCTCTCTGTGAAAACAATAAAAATACCCTCTCTGAGGCTATTTTGAACCTAGACACACTCATGCAATTAAAATATCTGCCAACAGCAGGGATGTGGTTTAACCCCAGTACTCTGGGGGTACTGACAGCAAATAAGTCCCACACAGCTGCTCACCCACTCCCCCTGCCCTCGGTGGGATGGGCAGGAAAATCAGGGGGAAAAAAGTAAAAATCCTGGCTTAAGACAGTTGAAAAATTGAAACAAAGTGAAACATTATAATAATGATGATGATAATGATAATAATAGCAATAATGAGAAGACAAAGAGACATAAATCCCAAGAAACACAGTGCAGTTGCTCACCACCCACCAGGCAATGACTTGCCTGTCCCCAGGCAGCAGCTGGTCCCTCACAGCCAATTCCCCACAGTTTTTATACTGGCCCTGATATTCCTCGGTATGGAATGTCCCTTTGGCCACTTTGCACTGTATGTGCTCCCCCCCAATTTCTTGTGCACTTCCTTAGGGAGAGACCATGGGAAATGAGCAGTGCTTGACTTGGAGCAAGCACAGCTCAGCCACATCAGCGTGTTATCAGCAGTCTCACCCTAAATCCAAAACACAGCACTGTACCAGCACCCAGGAAGGAAATTACCTCTATTCCAGCTGAAACAGGACAGGGAAACTATTTTATTTCGCTTGAAGGATGCACAGCAGAGCTGTCTGGTGCTGTATTTAAGAACCTTTAAAGTGAAGTGTTAAAAATTATACGAGTGCACATAACTGGGAAGCTGTCGGGGGGGAAGGAATCACGTTTTTATCTTTTTCTTTCACGTCTGCCTCGCAGAAAAGCCGAGCGCGCCGGGACCGCCAGGGGACGCCAAGGCCCTCCCTAAAAAAGGAAAGGGATAAATATGGAAATTCCATCGGAGCCAAGTTCGGAAGGAAAGACCGTCCTGTGCTAAAGAGTTGTCAATAGCAAATATTCTAGACAGGCACCGAAGGCTGTGGTTATTTGTCCTTGACAGGGCATCCTAAGGAAGATTAATATGAATTTTGGGTGCATGCTAAAATAACACCACCACTTTTCAGAATTTGATCTGAGGATAACATTTTGATTAAACATTCACAAGCATTTACAAAACATTTACATTCACCAAAAAAATTCACTTAAAATTAAATTTTAAAAATGTAACAGATTTTGATTTCAGGATAACGTTCTCCACACCACGTACTTTAAGCAAGCAAAAACGCATTGAATCCTTCTAAAAGAAAGAAATACAAAGAAATTCCACATCCTTTCCCACCCACCTGTAGGAGCTGGGCAAGCACAGCACTGCAGGAGCACCGACAGGAATTTCTGTGTGTCACAGCAGAGATGGGGAGGTGACAAATGGGCTCTGGGAGTTTGATGGGTTCAATGCCCTAATCTGCTCCTAAAAAACTGCCACGCCGAAGTGCTGAAATGGAAAAAGCTGTCACCCCATCTAAAAGCTTGCCATCACCCTGGCTTGCCAAAGCGTGGAGCCCCAGGACAGGTTATTTACTTGTGGGTTTCGACAGGTAAGTGAGCCCAGCTGCCAAATGCTGGTTTGAAACTTCCCTTGAATGTGCCTGTGGGGAAGGTGCTCAGAAGCCTGGAGAAGGATTCTCAGTTAGAAAACAAAAAGAAGAAAGGAAAAGGTTTGCAAGTTCTTGTAGTTACGTGTGCCAGGTCTCAGAGGCGTTTGGGCTTAGGGTTAGGGTTATGGTTAGGGTTGAAAAAAACCACAAAGCTCAGGGACACTGCTACTACAAAAAGCCTGCCAAGGGGAGCACGGCACTGCCACAAGATTGCTCCATCCACAGCTTTCTCCTTGGCAGCACCCATGTGCTGGAAACCTTAGACTCAGGAAAAGGCTGCTTTCACTGCTGTGCTTATGGTTAAGGGTCCAGGTTTACATTAGATGTGTTCTTTTCAGGTTTTCAGGCTTTGTTGCAAAAGCCAAGTAATGTGGCATTCACCGAGTCCTGAAACTTTGCAGATTCTTTGACCTGCACATTTTCATGTGCTTTGTCACCCTTAACAGATTTCCTCATATAAAACCTCTTCAAGAAGTCCTCGCTGACATGATTTACCTTTACACCATGGACAGCTTTCTGGTTGAGTCTTTACTAAACTCACAAGCAGAATTGGGAGAAGTATAAAAACTCAGGTGCAGCAAAGTCTGTGTTTCAGCCTCTTGGTGTTACCTATTCTGGAAGTGGGCACATAGTCCTTCTTGTTCTGAATTTACAGAGTTGTTGAGGAAAAAAATATTTCCTTTACTTTTTCTTGCCCTTAAATCCAAGGCAGTGTGACCAGAGGCCTCTGGCTGAGCACTGCAGCCCAACCAGCAAATGCTCATCCACGAGCACTCATTCCTCCCTCCTCCATCAAACAGGAATCTCCTCTCTGAACATGGATGTGTCTTCAGACTCGAGTTTCTGCTGGCCTGCTTGCAGATGGATCAACTTCAGGGTGAACAGCTGGGTGCCTGTGCCTGAGTTTTCCCTTCAGCTTGCTAAGAGAGGTTTCCTGCAGAGGAAAATTCCCGTGGATGTTGGACACATCATAGATGAAGCTACCCAGGTAGATGAACCAGCTAGTGCTACTTAGGGTGAGACACTAATTTTGATGAATGTAAATCAGGCAAGATTATGAGCAGTCCTTGATGTTGGAGGCAAAATCACGAGTTAGCCTTTCCAAAGAGGTCTCATTTGGAAATGAATACAAATGGATGGGTGAAAGGGAGTCTGAGCAGTGTGTGTGCTCATTTGTGGTCAGTTACAGGGCCAAGACTGCTCCAGGGTTATGCAGTAGCCTCAGATATGGATCACACTCATGCTCCCTCAGAACAGCCTGTCTGGTTTAACCTTCTAACATAATGTTGTTAGCATTACTATATTATACTATATTCTTATTATTATATATCATTATATATATAATTATATATATAATTATATATATATAAAACTATATAATAATANTGTTAGTATTAATATATTATATTAGTTAGTATTACTGTATTATATTAATTATACTATTAATATATTACTATATTAATTATTACTATGTTTGATATTATCTATTGTAACGTACTCATCTGGGAGACATCCACTTGGTTTATGTTTTTAGATATTGAAATAACACGGGGATTTCACCCACTGGAAGGTTTTGCTTCCACAGATGTGCTCATTGTAGAGCAGAAGGTTCATGCTGAATCTGCCATTGCCATTTTTGTTCTTTCTGTATTACTGACAAGATGCAGAGAGTCTGAACTGTGCTCTCAAACTCTTACAGCCTAGACAAATAACACCAAAATGGAGTAGCTGAGAAAAAAGGGAGTGAACAGTGGGGTTCAGCATAAGTCAGAGGAACCAAATTCTCAGTCATCTGCTCTCCTTGAAACCGTGACTGACAAGTATCTGCTCTTTACTTCCTCTTGCACTGCTGGCAACACCTTCAAAACGTTAAAAAGATAAAGCAGATTTAGTCTATCCATTTAGTTTATCCATTTTGTGATTTTAACTTCCTATTCTGTTTGTGAAGATGTTCATATTCAATGTACAACTTCCCTTGGTAGGCTTCCCTCTGCATGGGAAGATTCAAACATCCTTGGTTTCTTGAAGGCCCCTTAAAGGGCCTGGACTCCAATCCCTCCCTATGAAAAAGCAGGAGCTTTGGAATGTTTGGGACTTCTTGTCTTGGGGTGTGCACAAACCTGCAGACAGGATCTCAGGTGCTGCCCTGGCCTCCCCACACAGAAGTGTGACACATTTCTGCCAAGCAGTTTTCACTGTTAGAGAATGAAGCAATGGATTTCCCCTGGAGCTCCTGGTGTTAGTTAGAAGAAGTTGCAGTGTGTCTTGGCAGCCAAAATGCTCCTGCTTCCTTCAGTGAATGAAAACTGCCTGAGGCAGAAACTGAGTCCCTGCATGTATTGCACCAGGCAGACCAAGGCTGAGAGAGGTCTGGGGGGCTTTCTAAATACTCAACATGGAGTAATAGAGGCAGAAATAGAAAACAGGAAGAAAAAAGATTGGTTTAACTGAAGTTCTAGTGAAGTGTTTTGCAAGCCTAAGGATTAAATGCTAAATCCCTGTCTGAATCTGAACTGCTGAGAGTTTTCCATCTTTAACTGAAGCTACATCTTGGTATTTCTGCTGTGCCTGTTGCCATGAGCTATTTTTAATAGATAGTACTTACATTATCTATTGCAGGTGCTCATTTTAACTGAATTTCAACCATGTACACTGACTTTTGATGTTTCTTTGCTACTAGGAGGACTGGAGAGTGCACTGGATCATGGAGTAATGAGATATCCTTGGTGAGACTCTTAGGACAAGGTTCTTTCCAGTGAACTCAGTGTGGGGTCTCATGTGCTCTCTTGCAGAAGAGACAAAAACAAGTAGTAATCAAATCAGACTGAAGGTAATCTTAGCCATCTGCCCTGTCATGGTGACCAGAAGTTAGAAGATAAGCAAATTTGCAAACCTAGTCTCAATAAATTTGCTTGGTTTGGTCTTTATTTGTATTTCCCAGGAGCTCTGATGGCCTCACAATAGCAGATAGCTTTCAGATAAATGTTAACAAAGTTATGTGGAACAGATCTGCCTTCTTACTAATGAAAAACAGAACAGTAAAAAGCTAGGGAAAAAAAGCCACAACTGGTCCATTGACTTAATGGATTTTGATTATTGCTATTTACTGGAATATTTGGCATTGGATCAGCCATGAGCAAAATGCTAATTTTTAACAGAGCCAGTAGTGACATGATCACTGCACGAACTAGAGAGGATAGGTGGGATGGTTTTGCTTTCACATGATGGACCTCAAAACAATCATAGTTATGCAAAGAAACCTAGTAATGAGAGATTCTGCATTGCTGGATGCCACAGAAATGTCAGGAAATTATTAATTGTTAGAGAGTGTTCCAGGCATGCAGAACAAAATCTTCAGTTCCTATTCATTATCTGCATTACATCAAATGTAGCACTGAGCCCCCATCCCTGGGGGAAGGGGGAATTTCTATTCCAAATGCTCCAATCCTCGGCAGGATTAATCAGAGGATTTTGGGTGCTGACCACCCTGTTTTTCACACTCCTCAGCCCTGGCAGAAGCCATGGATTTCTCTGTCTCTCACACACATTTTTCATGTGGTTTTGAGAAGGAAACTGGCAATTTGGCAATGGCTTCTTTTAAATGTCCTACGTGCTGCACACGTGGCCAGGTGGCACAACGGATCTCAGAGAGGCACTAAAATGTCAAGATTATGCTGAGATTTCCTTTGAGGTTAACTAGGAAATGAAAACTGGTGTTAACCTTAAAAGACTCGAGGAAACAGAGCACAGCACAAGCAGGAGAACTGCCAGGAGAAAGGGAAAAACAGAGCCTGTAATACTGAGACCTAAGGCCAGCTGCAATGTAATATTGCACAGCATTCTGCTGTAGAAGAAGGTTGTGGCTTGACTGCTCTATCTCATTAATCTCAGTCAGTTTATTTCTGTTTGTGGCATTGATGCAATCTTGGGAAAACAGGAGTGCTTTTTGCTCCATAAGCCTACTCTGCAATTTGAAAATGAAGAGGATTTGAGAAGCGTGCTCGGACTGAATTTGTGTTGCTTATGGAAAGGTTTCTATGAAAGATAATGATGTAAGTGGGGTAGAACTGGTCCCTCCCGAGAGACTTGTTTATAAGAAATTTATTAGTTTGCATAATGGAAGCAAGACCCTTTTCTCTTTGCCACACAGATCAATTGTGTTTACTTACTGGGTAAAAGGTGTTGGCTTTGCCACACCCCAGCGTGTTGGACCAGAATGTGTTTACAGAGACATGGGACAAGGTTTGACAAGGTTTGACAAGGTTTGACAAGGGCTGCAAGGCTGGGTAGTTCTGACATCTGTGTTTTTGATGATCTGGAAGTATAATTGTCCCAAAAGATGAAAATCTTGATTAAATACTTGTGATGGCAATGAGAAATTATGGATGTTGCAAATACAGGAAAGACATAAATGAAAGTAAATTAATGTTTAACTAGTGATATAAGGTACACAAAGGTATTGCAAACTAGCCATCAAGAGACAAATGCAGTTGATAATTCGGAAGGTTTTTAGGTTCATGCTCACATTCATGTATTATAAGCCATGAGATCAGTTTGCTGACAAACTTTTGCCTCCTTAGTAGTGCAGGAACATACAGACCAGCTCACTGCTGATTCCAGAGGCTCAGCAGAGCAGGTGACATTGCTGCAGGTGACATTGCTGCAGGTGACATTGCTGCAGGCCCTTTCTTAGCAGCTGCAATAAAGTCTCTTTGCAAGACTGAGAGAAAGGAGCAGAAGTCAGATTTCCTGTCACTACCCCTATTATTCCCTAGATGCCTCTTTTCTTACAGTACTTACAGGAAAAGTTTAAGTGTCAGGTTCAGGCAAAGGCAAAACTTGTAGCTGTAATTAATTTGGAGCCCTTTGCCAAATGCTGTCATTACTGCATGCTGAGGTTCCTAGTAGGTCTGTTCTGGGATGGAGGCACTCCTATTTCCAGTAGGAAACAAATTCCCAGCAAAAAGAAGAGGGTGAGAAGCTCCTGCTGTTGCCCTGGGGTATGCACAGGGCCTCTCTGCTCATCTTTAGCATCATTAAACTCCTGATTCAGTAGAAGAGAAGACAGCCCTTAAGCAGCTTTCACAATTTTCCTTTGCTCTTTGGCAATGCACGCTGTCTTTACTGCAGCCAGCTGCACTGCCTGACATTAATTTTGCTGGCTATCTGTTGACAATTGCTGGCTGTCCCTTTCTGACTGATAACTGCTGCCCTCCTGCCAGGCTGCTTTTTGGCTACAGATTAAAAATGTGAGCCCCGGGGAGACTGGGTGTGGGAGGAAAGAGAGGATAGCACTGAGCTGCAGAACAGACTGCTACCCTTGTTTTCCCACAGCTAAGAAATATGGAGGGGTTTAAAGTTTCTGGTTGGTCATGAAAGCTCTATGGTTTCTAAACTCAAGGTTTCTAAACTCAAGGTTTCTAAGCTTGGTATTATATCCTCATATAAGGATATAATACATATCCTGGGTAAATAATACACATTTGTTTCCAGCAGTCTGTGAGCTATGCAAGATCACGCTTGTGTGCCAGGGAGAAGTCCACACTGAGAGTTTCAGGATTTATCTTTAAAACCTATTTAATTGTAAACATTAAATACTTTTTTTAGAATGAATATAATATGGAATAACGATTAAAGATTTAATGATTAAAGAATGCATTTGTGTTTTTTCCTCTCCTGCCCTGCCCTCCACACTCACTGGGTATGATGGTTTTCAATCCATTTTAGCCTTTCCATGTATCAGCTGCCCTGTCTGTAAAACTGGAAGATCAACTTCTCTTTCTTTATGTTTAATTACTACTGCTGAAAATGCTTAAATATTTTGGTATCTTTCCATCACACTGGAAGGGTCCAGGTATTTTTCAGTATTTTCTTGCTGTTTTCAGTAGGGGATCTTGCTGAACATTTTGCTCCACTCCCAATGACATTATCATTGAGAATTTAGAAAACCAAAGCAATTTGCTGCCCTGCTGCTGGGCCATGCTGCTGCCAGCTCGCTGACTTCCTTTGGACATCTGGAAGATGTTTCTTAATGGCAGTTTTTGGATGGCAGAGCTGATGATGCGTGTTTATAGCAGAGGCTGCTGCTGCTAAAGCCAGCACCTGGGTGAGTTCCTGGGAAATGAGAATCTTCTGGCACCATGGGAGTCACTGCAGCAATTTTGGGTGCTAGCAGACAGCATTTGCTGAAACTGCTGCCAGAGGTGAGCAGCAGTGCTAGATTTCTACTTGGATGAATAACTCCTTGTAGCTTTGACAAGGTAACAAGTAAGGTGTGAGAGATCTAGGAGGCCACCTTGCAATAATACAGAATTAGGACAATTCCCCTTCTGCAGGTTTCTCAGCCTGCAGAGACCCTGTAGTGTGAAGAGCAGTGGCAAAAAGAGGCCTTCAGAGCAGAGACTGTGTGATTGAAAAATACTGTAATGCAGGATATTGTTCCTCCAGCCAAACAGAGGCAAAAGCAGAGAGCTGAAGAAGCACTACTGGATGTGTGCCTTTCCTCAGGAGGTGAGGATTTTCATAGCTGTGTGATGCTAAGGAGCAAGTCCTCTTCTTGAAACCTAACTTAGGCCAGAAAAATCTGTCTTAGCTAAACTGATTCTGGAGGTATTAGAAAACAGAAGTATTTCTTTTTCCTTTTTTTTTTTTTTTTGTGTACCAGAAAAAGAAAAGACAGTGAGAAACTATGGGGCCACCTTAGTGTCTCTGCTAGTACAAACTAACAAAAATCTTTATGGTTTCAAAGAGGCAGCACTAAACATGAAAATAACTTCCTACACTTACTGCTATGTGCTCCTGGGCTGATCAAGCCTGAAACCTACATGCAAAACCAAGGTAGAAAAATCTTGACATGTTGCTGTGTCTTCCTTTTAAGGAGAACTTTGGTATTTTGTGTGGACAACGTGAGACGGCTGAACAGGTTTAAATCTTTGACTTTGCAAGAATGAATCACATCAGACATAAAAGTTTCAACTGTTCAAAAGCGTGGTGCTTGGAGTAACTGACTTTTTGAACTTCACTGTAAAGATGAGCGAACACTTCTTATTTAAAGAGGAAAAAATAGGATTAATCAAATTTTAAGACTTGACAATATATGAACATCATTGTATCACTTAGCATATTCCAGGCAAGAAAAAATAGGATTAATCAAATTTTAAGACTTGACAATATATGAACATCATTGTATCACTTAGCATATTCCAGGCAAGAAATGTCACCCATTATTGTTGAAGAACAACACACTTGTTTGAAAGATCTACAGGCATTAGAGAATTTTCACAGGCCTCGGTAAACAATCAATTGTCCATATTTTAAAATATTCAAACCATGTTGCTCCTCTGTTTTAAATTTCACTTGTTTCACGTCCCAATCATTTTGTCTGGTTAAGCCTGATTTGGAGGTTAGACCTACAAAGTCATGACTTATTTTTGTTTTGATATGCTTTGACAGATCTTTTCAGTCCCAAATTCAGGAATTCTCTCCATTTTAGGGAAGTGCTAAAGCATAACTTAAAATTTAACTTGAAATCAACACAAATTGATCACGTTTCTGTTTATTTTTTAGTAATGTAATTTGAAGTATTTCCTTGCTCAGGATGTTTTCATATTGTGCAATTTCTAGACCCTGAGAATGTTCCACAGGGCTTTTGCTGGACATTCCCTACTATCTGTAGGAAAATCTGTGCTAAATAATAGTGTTAGCTACTCCTTCCAGACCCCACCTCTGGAGCCCTCTTGATCATTTCCCCATCCTTCATGTTATAGGTGATCTTGAATAAAGTACTAGGGAGTTATCAGGGATCCCTCACCTGGCAAACCTCATGCCCTGGGTGGGCACTTTTTTGGCAATCCTTATCACACCAGACATGTGTACTGCACGTTTCCCTCGTGTATTTGGACTTTTCCATCTCATTATTCTCACTCTGCAGTAGCTTCTCCAGGGCTGCTCTCTGTCAGATCACAGCACCTTGCACCCAGCTCTGCTTCAGTCTCTCCTTCAACACCCCGAGTTGAAAAAGACACCCTACTAAGCAGTAGGCAGCAAAACCATACTTACAACTACAGTTACTTTTTCTTAACTGTGTGTGCCCACACCTAGCTATCAGTTTCATCACCATTAGATCTCATTTTGATAGCTAGGTTTCCTGTTTTTCAAGCTCTGAAGTGCATTGCTTTGGCCTTTTACAGTAGCATGTGCCTTTCATCTTCATGATTTATGCTGTAAACCTGAGGCAGTTTTTCCAGTAGTACTCACATCAGGCCTGTAAAAACAGCTAAAGGTTTGGGTTTATTGCCATAACAATCAAGAAATACACATTATTGTCCTCAACAAACTGCTTCTTCATTCTATTGCTGTCCCATATAATTTTCAAAATCACTGATTTGCCAGCTTCAGGTAACCTTGTGTTTGAGAATAATCTGTAGTTTACTGTATGATTCTAGACACAGGACCTCACTTTTGGCTGCATTAAGTCTCCTAAATGTGGATAAGCAAAGTTTCATAAAGTGCAGTAAGAGTAGGAACATGTCAGCTCTCTTATTGCTTGGCTCTTCACTCTACTATTTCACAAATTTACATGGCAGTATTTTACTCCTTGCTGACTGGTTTGCTGAAGGAACCATGTCTGATCAGCTTCATTTGATTAACATAATAAGAAGACTTTAAGGAAAAATATCAGTGACTCTGAGGATATTAAAAAGGCCATCAACAATTTACTGGTATTATATTGATGGAAATTGGCACTATTATGTCTGCTTCATCAGTTCCAGAACTTGATTAGCTAACCTGAAAAATTCTTTTGCATATAAAAGTTCTTATCTTCATTAACATCTTTTCCACCAGTGCTTCTTTTTTTTTTTTTTTGTGATCATTCTGAGAACACCTTTAAAGTGTTTCTTATAAATATGAAGGACTGTTTGCATAATCTAGTATCAGTTCTGAATTTAATGCAAATTCTGATCAAAAGGAAGCAACACCGAAAGTGCTGCAAACTTCTATCACAAATATTTTGGTCCAAAAATTAACCACTATTCCTAAGTATAAATTTATGATGAAAATTACTGTAAGAATCTCAGCAGGTTTTACTATAATCACAAGTACTGTTAACTAGGAAGGTAATGCCTTTTCAAGTACAAGAGGCAATAAATTCTATACAACCTAATTGTTACGGAAAAGTAAAAAAACCCCAAAACCAAAGAACAAAAATCCAAACCAAAACAGGATAAGATGCAGTGAAAGATTACAACCACAAAAGAACTTAATGAAATGAGATTCTATGGATAAGTTACCAACTTTTCACATTTTAATCAGCAATGACTTGATTATGGTACGTGAAATATCCTTACAAGCAGATATCCTTAACCACTGGTGCAAGGCTTGCTCACCTGACAAAAAAAGCAGCAGCAGCCACCAGCAGCTGGCAAATAAGGCCAGGGGAAATACACACCAAAAATAAGGGATATCTTCTTCTTCAAGGAATATTGGTTGACCTCTACCAAAGTATTTACAGAGCTGAACCATCCTCATCTGTCCATATGTAAGATTTACACTGAACACAAGTGATTGGTCTTAGGGCAGCAGTAATTGGGTAAAATTCAATGGAAAAAAGTAAATCATTGTTTCCTACCCATGAGTTAGAGGCCCCACATTGCAAAAGAAAATTACAAGATCATGCACAAAGAGGTTCGTTAAGAAATTTTTAGGGAATGCTGAGAAAGATTTTGGATGACTGATTTTTTTTGGAACAAAAGCATTCACATCTCTCAACTATTTTCTTCTTTCACACTAAGCTATAATTCTCCTCTGTAATCCTCCTGATGCACAAAGGTGTTTATGTAAGCTAGGTATAACACTTCTGCATGATCTATACCTTTATTATAAAAGCAGCTGAGGACAATTTTTTACCTCCTGATAAGGAGTCATCAGCACATTGTAATGCTGAAATTGAAAAATTAGAAATATTCTGATGTAATTTCTGGTTTTAAAGTCTACGACTACAATTGAAAAATTCAGAGGACGAATAGTCACAGAGAATGCCCAGGCCAAGGTCATGCAACAACAACAGCTGAGAGAAAACATTTAGATAAAGGTCTTTCTTTAAAAAAACACCTAACCACGTACTAGTTTGGAAAGTACAAATTTGAAAACAGTAGAGAATTTTTTTTTCCTCTTTTTTTGCTTATCCTCTTCAAAACCAAACAAATCATTACTGTGAGGTTTTTTGGTGTACTGGGAGAAAAAAAAAAGATTCACTAAGTGAAAAAGTGACAAGCTTTGAAAAGGAAAATGCCACCTGCTCTAGCAAGTAATTTCTAGAATGTGCTGTAATTTTGCTATCCTAAATATCATATGACATGAATAGAAAGTGAACTTGCATCAGAAGTGCTGGTCAGGATATCAGGCAATAAAAGCAAGCCTGCAGGAACACTTTCTTGGTGTGCCCTTGATTTACAAAATATGGGTATAGATCTGATATTGATATCCAACTCGAGATGGACAAAGACTTTCTAACAAAGTTAGAAAAGGTACATTTATTTAGACTGGTTGGGACACTGCCCAATTCGGATTAGAGTGCCTATTTGGGAAACAATACTGAGCCTATTTATTTACAAAAGTCTTAACTATTCAAAACACAAATGCATATGGATGACATTGACACCTCCCATTCCCCGCTTCGTATGGTAATTAGTTGAAAAGTCATTAAGCATGCGTGGTTTGTTCTCTGAATTGAGTCGGTGGTCTTATTTTAGGGTAGGGG
>VZRO01006798.1:766982-786308 GCA_013397915.1 Daphoenositta chrysoptera
GTAAAACTGCAGGCATTTCACTGAACCTCTTTACCCTACAATTTTTCCAATATTTTTGGATTGGTTTTTTCCCCTAAAAAATGCTGGTAATTTGTTTTTGCAGGAATTACGAGGTGGAAGCACCCTCTGTAAAAATATTTATTTCTTTTTATTTCTTTATTTTTAAATTATTTTATTTTAAAAAAAGGAATATAGCCTCACAACAACCATGTTTTACACAAGAGGTTTATGATTGATGTCAAAATCATTTCTATCACATCTGGAAACTGTTATAAATAACATATAAATTGTTCAACTGAAATGGTTCCAAAAACTTTAGTACATTAAGATGTGTCTGCTCCCCTGAGTCTATCACTCTCTTTAGCAAAATAAACAAGACTAAGATTTTTTTAATATTCTAGAAAGTTACTTTTCAGTCTTCCATTTCCACATGAAGTCCCCATTGTTCCTTGAACTGCAGGAGATACACTTCTTGGTCCTCAGATGATTCAGATACCCCTTTCTCATAGAGTCTGAGCAAAATTCCTTCTTTGTCAGGATCATCACACTTGAATACTCCGTCACACACCTGATTTTCAACGCTGGACAAAGCAGGAATATAGAGTCTTCCACTGTGAGGATCCCAATCAACCACCGTGGTCTGCACCCCTCCGTTCTCTGGGAGGCCCCGTGTGATTTTTCCCAGCTGATGGCAGGGTGGCTGCCCAGACTTTTCAGTGTCCAGGTCCATGAAGGTGACACAGGTCACACCTGGCAATTCCTCTGCAGCACCAACCACCTTCAGATTCAGTTCCTCTGCCTTCTGTCCCGAACAAAGGTCTGCTGCCCTTATCTCCAGCTGGGGGGAATATGGCTGTTCTGTTTCCACATCAGCCAAGTCCTCCAGGGCAATCTGTGGCTCACCCTGTAGTGCCCTGGGGGCAGAACACTTCTCTTCCAGTTTCTCACCAGGACTGAAGTCTTCAGCCCTTACATCATGTTCATACTCCACAACCCCTGCATTTTTATCTCTCCAAGTATCCTGTGTTCCAGACTGGCCAGGAGATGTCCAGTTCCCTTCCACTAAAGTATCTTCTTGGAGTGAAATCTCTTCATGTGAAATACCAAGCAAATATTTTGCTTTTAGCACTTGTTTAGAAGGCAAATCCTTCCCCTCAGTGTCACTGTAAACATTGTAGTAATGGGGACTTTCCCTTTCTGGCAGACAACTGGATTCCTTACAGTCATCCCCTTTAACAGTGATAAGGTTGAGAACTAATTTTTCACTTGGTATGAAAACCCGTTCCTTGCATTTGTCAGTGTACTGCCATACCTGGAAAGTAAGAAATATTTTGAGTGAAGTATAATAAAAATACCACCTTGCTGCTTCTTACACCATTTTATATTCTTAAAATATAAGGCTAGGTTAGAACTTATTAGGAGGTTATTTCAATTTAGGGAAGAAGAAAGTTCATCATATAGACATTCAGGAGTATCAACATGCTCCCCTTTTTTAATTCTATCTAAAACAAAATTATATTATGACCAGTTTTAATATTCCTTTCCTCACCTTCCCCATGTCAAAATAATGGTTAGAACCATTCGGTCAAATATGGGTTTTGTTTCCACCAGCATAAACTCATGTGACTTTGGAAAAAACATCAGTCTTGTTCTTGCATCAAAGATTACCAAATATATTTCCACTCCTTTTAACCACTGAGGAGAAAATGCAGTCACAACCAGTTCCCACAAGCAGAGTCAGGTAACATGCTAATGTATAGCTTACAGAGAATAAATTAGTAGCAGGTTTCCTTTCAGAGAGGAAGCTACACATCGTGCTGGAGCACCGTGCAGGGAGCCTGCACTGTGTAGTCTGCCACGGGCTGCTTTTGTGACTCTGTGTGAAACCATCGAGTTAAACAACAGGGATCTTCCTGAAATGAGTAATATATCTGACAGGAATGAACACTGTGTGGGCACTGGTGGAGTGAAGAGGAGAAACAACCAGAAGCTGCATTTCAGTGCTTTCAAGCTTGAATGGAAGACTGAGATCATTAATTGATGTAGCAAGTAGTCTGAAAGGTCCCACAGGTCAGAAGTGCTGGATCAAAATAAATGGCTTATTCCACGTGCCCCCAGCCACACAGGGTGCACATGTGGAATAGTTTGTACATTGGGAAATCCAGAAAGCATCATTAAAACACCAGGTCTATATTCATTTGTTGCCTTAACATTGACTGAATCTCCAGGTGAAGAAATAAAATTGAAGTTCCATGATGGTCATTAAAAAGTGCAATGAATATAAAAAAAATTCCCAACATCCACATTACATCTTTATTAGAGAAAAAACTCGTGGAGTTAAGAGTTTAGTCTGCTGCTGAGTGGGAATTTTTCACTAGGTAGCCCTTCATGCTCTTGGACTTTAAAGAGTTCTGTCCCCAAAAGACCAAGCTATCTCCCCATACCGTGCCCTGCATCCCAGGCATAAAGCATAAAGAGCAAGGCATAAAGCATAAAGAGCAAGACAGAGACAGAGTTTTTACCAGGGCCTGTAGTGGCAAGGGACAATAGTTTTAAAATGAAAGAGGGTTCATTTAGACTGGATATAAGAAATAAATTCTTTACTGCAACTGTGGTGAGGCACTGGAAGAGGTTTCCCAAGAAACTGCGGATGCCCCATAATTGCAAGTGCTCAAGGTCAGGCTGGATGGAGCTTTAAGCAACCTGCCCTAGTGGCAGATGTCCTTGCCCATGTCAGAGTGGTTGAATTAGATACCTTTGAAGGTCCCTACCAACCCAAACCACCCTGTGATTCCACGGTTCTGCAATAACACCAGTGCCTCATCAAGTGCAGGAGGTGTTTCATCTGAACACAGAGCAGCACACTGCTCCACTCCTGCTGAGCCCTCCTGAACCCACAGTCCCTCTGTGAAGAGTTCTCCTGTCCCCCCTGCACTGCTCTCATCTTCTTCAGCAAGATCAGCACGTTGAAGCCAACTCCCTCGGATCTCCCATCCCACGGTGTCACGTGGATTGGATTAACACTAAAGTCTTCATTCATTATTGTAATTGCATGTTTATGGTTGAGCAACTTGCTTAAAGATACCTGTGAGAAAGTTCTGTTGAGCTCATGAGCTGGAAACCAGTAACATTTAATAGATTTTATGCGTTCTTTCTAAAAAATCCACAGATTTGGCAGCACTAAGAAATTTGAGAACATTTTTTGCAGAAAGTGTATTTTGGCTGTCTAAACAACAGAATGTGTTTATTTGTACATTTTTGGGTGTTAGGAAACGGTATTTCAAAGTATTTCAAAGTATTCTTGAAATTCAGGTTAAATTATCTGTATGATGCACATGTATTAAATCCTTCACAATCACAATTAAGTGGAAAAATCTAGTAATGGTCCAAGAAAACATCATGGTGTTTCTGTACTGTTTAATTGTCTTCCCTTCTTCTTTCTGAATTCAACAAATTAGTAACTTTTTTTCAACTGACTTTACACAGTGCTTCATCTTAGACAAACTTACGGAGTTCTGAAATCCTGACAGACCTTGCCTAGTGCAGCTCAGACCTTGCTTAAGGCAATGACTCTTCCCAAACCAACAGCTCTGTTCTGATCATTGCAAACTTGAGTTATTACTCTGTTTTTCTTGCATTTAATAACCCTCGATGTGGTTTTCTTCTCTTGATCTCAGTGGCATTTAGAGCTTTTATTTGGAGCTAGCCACTGTTTCCTCCAAGCCTGCTTGGAACCTCCTGCAACACAAGACACCTACCAGGTTTGTTGGATGTTTATGTTTGTGGATGTGAATATACTTGTGCACACAATAGCATGTCACAGAAATAAAAAGGAGAGCCAGCATGGTCGGCATCACATATCCGAATGTGATTGTTATAGTCTCATCTTCTGTTTTATCTGTTAATAAAACAAAAGTTTTCATTGTAACAAGCAACTTTTTAACGTATGTAGACAGTAATATGTGCATTCACCACACTGCTTTTTGGATACAGAATGCAGATGTTTTAGATAAACAAGGAAACTGCAGGAAATAAAAAGAAATTATATTTGAGCTACAGAACAATATTTTTTATTGTCTAAATTATGAATTTAATTCTAAAAAGAAGCAACAACCCCTCCCTTAGGTTCTCCCATTGCTAACTTCAGATTCACCCAGGTCTGCCACTCCCAAACCTCAATCAAGGAGAAAAAACATTCTCCATGCACTGAAAGTCAAAGAATGCAGACACTTTTCTTCAGAGGCACTGACATACCTTCCAGACTGTCCCAGCTATGCTTTATTAGAGGCAAAGTTTTTTTCATTGGCACAAGTGCACAGAGAAGGGACAAACCATGCTAATTATCACTCTTAAAATCCATACATAAAAAACTCACAAATTCAATCACCATAGTTTTTTCTAACTTCCATCTTCTTTTTTTGATTTGCCACCTCACACATACCTTTCAATGTAGCAATGCAATGTTCTTTGGAAAAGCCACTGTCCAAAAGTGGTGTGGTGACATGTATCTGTGCACTGACACAATAAACTGTTCCAGGTTCTAACCAGGGGACAACCAAGGTGTTGTTGCTGATGGAGAAGAACCACTGGAAGACATTAAAAAATATATTTTTACCCCCTTTAACTCCTCAGCTATAGAAAGGTCACAACCATAACACATTTTCGAGAAAGATTATTGACACTCTAAGAGCTGCCAGCTGCATCCTTTTTTTCCAAATGCAATCAACATTCAAGTTACTTGTTAAGTCACATCCTCTGATTATCCTCTCTTCCAATCAAACATTCTTGTACCACCACTGAACAATTTCATGCTTCACATGAAGCAGGACCATTGGCCACGACTGGTCCACATTCCTGTGCTGATACTGAAATAGAGCTAAAGCATCACTCCAGCCCTGTCCTGACACACAAACCTATGACAGGCACACAGTGTGGTTCCACAAAATATTTCAAACTGGCATGTTCTGGAAAAGCCTTAGGGTAACAGGATGTATGAAGACCTTGGAGTCCAAAGTAAAGTAATTGCTGTATTTCTTGCACCTTTATGAAAAAAAAACCCCAACAAACCAACCAACCAAAAAATCCCAAACAAACAAACACAACCAACCAAAACACCAAACCACTTTTGCCTACTACACATTTGCTGATCTTGGCATTTCAAGAAGCACAGAGCACAGATTTTACAGGAGCAGTTCTACAGCCTTTTCAAAGCTTACCCGTTTCTTTGTTTTTTTGTTGAGGACAGACACGTTGTACTGGAGGCCAGGGTACACTTGAAGCAGAGATACAGATTCTTCCTCAGGACTTCTCTTCCACTTCTCAGGAGCAGTCAGAATGATTGAAATAGATTTGTCAGTAGAAGATACACTTACCATGGGAGGATCAATTTTAGCTGGAAAAATGAACATGTACAAAAAGCAGTCAAATTCAGCAGAGGCACCCAGTTTCATAAAACCAATCATATTTCATTTTTGCAATGTTTGGGGGAGTCTAAGTAGAGCTTTGAACAATTTATTCATATGGGTAAAAAATGATTTGACTAGATAACTAAGAGGATCTTTACAGTGAGAAAGTGAACACTGACTTGGAATTTTGCCAAGGAATTCCTAGGACTTCACAGGATAAACAACCTTGAAACTCAATTTACTGAAACAGGCTGAATTACCAGTATGTTCTTAGATTATCTGGCACAGATAAGAAATATTGGGCTCTAGAGTATGCTTACTGATTGGTTTAATAAAGCCTTTTCAAAATCAGAGTTATTGATTTTGTGAATGTGCCACAGCTTTTATTTGCCATGAGGAAGGCTTTACCATAGCATTATAAAGTATTCAGTATATACCAGACTATATATATATATATATCTCCAAATTCCAATTTTATTATTTCAATTACTTCTGTCAAACGCATAAATGTGAAACAACTGCAAAAAAAAGTAACTTCATGTTAAAATTAAAATATCATAGACTATGAAGGCACATGCAGTCTGAGCACACATTTTTAATCCAGGCCATTGAACATCTGGCTGTGTGCTTAGCTCTCCTTACTGTCTGTTAGAGGGTTGAATCGTGTGGTCTCCATCCAGTCAGAGCATGTCCCATTTAGGAATGCTTTAACACTTGCATAGTATTGTTCTTCGTAGTCAGAGGTCTCACTGGAGAGGTCACACCATGTTCTGTTTATATTCCTGCATTCTGGCTTTCTAATCCATTTACCAACACCGTATCTATATTGAAAAATAAAGAGAAAGGAGCTGTACAAAGGCTATTTCCATTATATTAGTCACCTCATCATAGAATTTTCTCTGCTTTATTATGGCTGGTAAAACAATTTCCATGTTTAGCAGAAATCTGAAATTTCAAGGAATCCCCGCTTCAGTTGAGATGAAGCACAAGACTTCCACAAGTTTTTAATGAAAAATAGATTAGAGTAGGCCCTATCCAGAAGAAGCCAGATGGAAATAACTGGGATGTTAGTGATACCGATCTAAGTCAAGCTTTGCTTTCGCAGACCAGAGATCTCTCAACTTCAGTCTCCACAGCTTTAGTTTAAATTCTAAATACACAATAACATAGACAGGATAACTATTTATATGGGAACAAAGAGTTCTGTCAGAAAGGTCAGTGACTCATCCTCAAGTATGGACACAGATGACACTCAGGGTCTCCAAGATGAATGACAGGAGACTACTCATTCCTCCCTGTTGCCTCATTTTCTAGTTTCAAAGAAAGACTCAGTTGGAACACAATGAACTTCAAAACCCTTCTAGTTGAAAAAAGGCCATGTATCTGCTACCAACAATGCCTCAAAACTGACCAGCTCTTAGACACTGGTAGAACAAACCAGGATTTCCTTGGAAAATTACTGTTTGGATTTGCTCAGAAGCTCCTCAGATTCACATTAAGAACTCCCCTTTGGCTGCTAATTAGGAAAGACGTGTGGCAGACTGGATCACTCACCAGCTTTTCCCACCTGTCTCAAGGCCTTGNGGGTGTGTGGCAGCTTCTGCCTGACTGCCAGACTGGATCACTCATCAGCATTTCCCACCTGTCTCAAGGCCTTGCTCTCTGGCACATGAGTGGTTTTGTGTGTGGAAGATGGCCATACCTATGGCTTCATGGACCAGCTGGCCCTTCAGAGTCAGTGCAGCCAGTGCTCTCTGAACATTTTACCTCCTACACAATAGTCCTGGTTTCGGGCAAGGACAGGGTTAATTTTTTGCAGTAGTCATGAGGGGGTGGAGCCTAGAGCCATGTGGGCATGGCCAAAATCCTAACATTATTCCATACCATCTCTCTTCATTGCCAGGGGCACGGGAAGGGACTCTCTCTCCATTCCAAGAGGAAAGGTGTTCCTCTCCAGGGCAGCAAGCGTGTGGATGGAGCAGTGTGGTAACACTGGGCCTGACCAGAGGGAGCAGTTTGGGTGGCATGGCTGTGGGCAGGTCGAGCTCTGCACTCTCTCTTCTGTACATTTTTATCATTAATATTGCTGCTGTCACTGCTTATTGTCTTATCTCACTGCTGTTTCCAGTAAATTGTTCTTATCTCCATCTGTCATCTTTGCCTTTTGTGCTTCCAGCTGGAGGTGGATTGGAAGTGAGTGGTGCCATGTTTCTTTTAGGAGAACGACTGAATTGGAGAACACCATTCTTAAACCAGGACAACAATTATCATTCACTCTGTAACTGCTGAGCACTCTCAAGTTACAGGAAACCTCTAGAGATCTACATTAATTTTACTGTTCTGAAAATGTTCCTAGATTGAGGGAAATGTAAATATTAAAGATTGGGAGTATTACATAATCTGTCACAACAGTGCTATGCCTATTTAGAAGCCAAACTTCTACCACTGCCCTTCAGAATGACACAGTGCTCTCTCAGTGGGAATAAAGGAAATGGAGTCTGGTTCTCATCCAAATTCCTTGATACCCTACTAAGGTGCAGACCTTGACAATGCAAAGGCCTGATTCCAACCACATTACTTGGTTTTGTACAATGATTGATAATGTCAGTGGATTTTCTCCCAGAGAGGCTTGCTGGATCAGAAGAAATCTGGGGGAGTGGGTCTGTCAGAAAGAGCAATGACACACTGGGTGTTATTGATATTGTGTTAAATGCTGCATCTCCACATCCATTTAAATGTGTTCAGAGGACATATGTGGACAGATACCAGTCCCCAGCACAGCCCTTCTTCATCCTTCTGTCTCATTTTAGGAGAAATTACTCTGAAAGCTTCCTACACTTCTTTCATAGGAAGAACGTCACCTTACACATTTTCTAACTCAATGTGAAGTAAACAGTGTCAGAAGAAGAAGTTAAAAAACCACACTACTTAAGTCTAGCTCACACTTTAGTTCTTTCTTTACTTTGTATCAGCAATGCCCTGCATGAAGGTTTTTTTTTATTAATTATTATTTAAAATGCTAAAATAAAGTCAGTGGGAGATAAAATAAACAAGCCAACTTACACTGCATACTTCACCTTGTAGAGCACTCCATCACCTGTGCCTTCTGGTGCTGACCAGTGAAGGACATTCTTCATATTCACAGATTCAAAACGGACATTCCTAGGGTTGGGCAAAGAACAATACAACTCTCCTGAGAAAGAAAATAAGAAAGGAACAACATGCACTAAGAATCTGCAAATACGTACACTTCCAAAGTAGCCAAAAGAGAGAGTTATTTTTAAAAAGGCCTTTAATTCTACCTTTTTTAGCATTCGAAGCGTAATGTGGTTGGCTATGAAAAATCAAATTTTTTACAAGTGTCCCTACCTAGTGCAGTCTCAAGTTCCATCTTTACGAGTGTGTTTTTTCTCCAGTAAAAATGGCTTTGCCATTTTTGACAGGCACTGTACGGAAATATTCAGGGACTGGAAGCTAAAACTAGAAAAGCTTGGCCTAGAAGAGACACATGTATCTAAAATTGCAACTATATTTGAATTGCAGAAAAATGTAACACTGAAAACTATAAAAATATCCTTAATACTTCATTAGAATCTTCTTGTAGCTGAGTGGATTTTTAAAAGACAAATCAGGCATTTTTTAAAAAGACACACGGAGTCTACTGCAAACACAAGCTTTACAAACCGAAGTAAGACTTCACTCTGAGAATTGGACTGGATGATCAAAATAGCCCCAGTGTCATTTGACCATCCCTTTTGATTCTCCAGAAAGTCAAAAGCAAACGTCTACTGTTAGGTCACACATCTAAATTGCTGTTCGTTGCACCAGCTTTTGAAATTAATAAACAGGCAAATCTGGCTATCTTAAGAACACAGTTTCACACCTTTCTAATACCCACTACTAATCTTGTAAATGTCAGGAAGGTGCTGACATCTCTAAATTGCTTGCAAAACGAAGCCTGTGGACGCAGGGGAAGAATCCCAAGTTCAAAGTTTTGATTCCAGCCCCAGCTACACCTGCCATGCACTGGGGCAGCCACCCTGAGATCAGCCCTGAGGCTGCCACTGCTGGGAAGGAGCTTCCCACTGCCAGCAGCCACAAGAGCATAACAGGGAAGAGAAAAAGTCACTCTGTGGGTTTTCAGGACTTTTCAAAACCCTTTAAATCTTCTCCTCCAGGAACACAATCCTAGTTCTTGAGATAATAAAGTGAGGCAAAGAAAGGGGGAAATAAAATATAGCAACGCAAACAGTGGGAACCTGTTCAAATGAATAGTCCTTGAGCTGTTACTTCTGGAAGCAGACCTTAGGGGTTTTTGTAGTGTATTTCACTATTATTAGAGCAATAGTGGTCATCCTCCTGTATATGTAACATATTGCTTTTGTAAGCACCATTTTCCTGCTTAATGTGCAGACTTCTATCTGTCTTTGAGCCAAAGAGTAAAAGCTTTTTTCTCTTCAGTACATTTATTAAAACAATCTCCTTGCAATTCCGTGGAGACCTATTACTTTAAAGTGTCTCAGTGCAAACCCTTGGTTTTCCAAGCCTCTAGCTGCTCATTAATGCCGTGCTGGTATATGCATGCATCTGTATCTTCAGGTCACAACACCGTTTATGGAAGGTATTTCTAATGTTGCTCTCTTTTATCTCTAGCACTGAGATAGTGTTCAGTGGCTTGCATTTTCTAGTCTAGAGAACAAGTTTTGTCAGGTAGAATCCTTAGGGCAAGCTTGTCTATTTACAAAAAGTAGAAAGTCCCATTTCCTTGACACTTGGATGCAGAAATGTCCCATGACAGTCAGCTTGTAAGAATTCAAAATATGGACTTGGTTGTAACAACATAAAAAATGTTCCAGGATGCCAGAGGATGTAAAATTGGCAAAACGGATTCTCCAGGAATTTGCCTTATTCTAACACTTGCTTTCAAGTGGGAGATACAGAATCTAGAAAATCAAAGGTTTTAATTTCCCCAAAATAATGTACTCTCCAATTGCTGTAAGTGAATCCAACTGTAAAGATGAAGCTGCCCAGGAGAGCTAAGAAAACAGTTTGATTTTCTGAAGAGTTGTTTGCCTGTACCTTTCCACATCTGCACACCCTTATTTTAAAACACTTCTATTACTCAAGCATATTTTAAAGCAGCAAGAGTCATGCATTTGGCTGTTACATTAAAACATTTAAACTATTAACGTGCAAAACTGGCTCTTTGACATTTAAATTTTTTTAAAAAATTTTAATTTCCCTCCTCCCAGTGTGGTTTCTGCTGTGGTAAATGACGTTTCAAAACAGAAACACTGACTGCAGCAGAGAAGCCAATCTCAGTATGCAGAAGCCACTGACTGTATCTTTACAAGATCTAAAGCATTAAAACACTGCTGGTGTGCTCCCACCTACCCCCAGATCAGTGAGATTTGGAAGGCAGAGGGACTGAGACCGTTAACTGTCCATGAGATGCAAAAGCAGAGATTTGGTTTCTATTTCTGGTTTTGCCCCTTTACTAAAGGGCTCCTGCCCTTACAATAAATCGTGCAAGTTAGTTTTACCTCAATTCTGCATGTGTAAAACAAGAATAAAACTACCATACTCCCTTATTTCTCCAGGAAAAGTTAAGAAAAAATTCTTTTATGTCTATTTGGTGATCAGTAGTATCAGGAGGCACGTGTAGAAAACAGATCATACATAGAGCTTGAATGTTCCATGGTTATCAGTCAGGAAAGGGCTCAAGTATATGCAACAGCTGCTTGTTCCAATCTTTCAACTTATCTTCAGTCTTTCAGTTTCTTGTCTTTAAACACAATGCACCCAGCTATATTCTGATTTTATTTCCATTTATCGGGATTGATGGCATGGGTGTCAAATAGAGCACTGTCAGTTTGTACTGGCCTAGGAGCAGAAATCAGTCATACACGTTGCTTTGCTAGGTTTAGTCTGCCTCATTGATTGCTAGCAATGGCTGTCATTCAGTTTCCAGTAGAACTAAGTCACTTTATTTATTTATTGCATGGAAAAAGAAAATGGAACCCTTATTACTCATTTTGGAAAGGCTGTAAATCAAACCTTGAGTAATACCATTGTTTACATTTTCATGACTGACACTTGGAAATAAAGTAATACGGGCTTGCAAACTTCACCACCACAAGGAACAGCCAGGTCCTGATCTTAGAATAAGCTGTAGTGAGACTCTCCAAAACAGAAGTGACTTAGCCTGAAAACACCTTTGCATGTGAGTGAAAAACCGCATTGACGTCAGTGAGATTATTCACATGAGTAAAACTCTGCATGGCAGGTGCTTCATCTTCTCTTTATGAAATCACCTGCTAGGTTTAAAAACCTGGTCAGTTGGAATCACAGAGAGCTCCCTGCCAAGTACCTGCCTTGCTCAAGTCAGAGCTGTTCAAAGCTCAGCTTTGGTTATGGCTGTATCTATCTATCTACACACAGACACAAGGATAAACACACGTAATTTCCATGTTACAACCATTACCCATTCAGTGCACCTGTCTTTTACCTGCTAGGAGGTCCCCCTGCCTGCCTCAAGGACAAACAGCTGTGTTTAATGTCAGTGCTGCAGAACAAATACAGCTGCAACTACCCAAGTAGTAAATCTCTGAACAGATTTTTTAGCTTTGCACTTCAGCTGGGTAACCCAGCAGCTGCAAAGTATAAAAACATATAAATGCAGAAAAGTTAAGATTATTTTTTATGTGCAGAGGCAAAAGTTCTGGGTTGGGGAGAAGGCAGAGGACCCACTGAAAGCTGACCTGTTGGTATCCAAGTGCCTCCTGTGTGACCACTGTTGTTTACTGTAGCCCTGTCAAATAGAGTGATCATCTGCTGTATTTTACTGTGGCATGGCACAAAGGTGCAAACACCAAAATATCCAATCAAATACAGCAACAAAGAAGATCACAGCACCTTCTAGACCACTGTAAGTTACAATTTAAGACAGTGAGTGATGCAGAAAGCATTAAGACAGAAAGATGAGCCTTACTGCAACAGTCTTGCTACTCACAGCAGTAAAACCCAAGAACTCCTCCCCTACAGTCATCTCAGAATTCAAAAGAGGAATTGCTTTTCTGACAATGGCAGAGACTTTGGCTGCAAGTGCAGTCATATTTTCTTATAGAAAAGTGGCCTTTGGGAGCATCTCCAATGGAAGCAAAACCTTTGTGCTGGGTACCAAATTTGTGGGCATCACTACAGCTGTGCCTTGGCATTTGCAGCTGCCACTTCAAGGCCATGGATTGAACCCCCACTTACACACCTAGTTATTGGGACAGCTTTCACACAGGCTGAGTCTCTGATTTACCTGTTCCCACTGGTAGCTTAGACCCATCAGTGAAGCATCAAGCAATTAAGGACCAATCTAGGATACACTGCTTCTGGCAATGAATGCTCTAAGCCACTGCCCTTTCTTTAGTCTTGCTGTTCAGCTTTGGGTGACTTCCACCGTACTCCTATGAAATCTCGTTTTGTCCTTCTATGCTGTTGCTCTTCATTTTTTTGAGGCATTTTTTTCTCTCTTTTCTTCCTCCAGCCCATCTCTTTTGATTGTTGTGTTTTTCTCAGTGAAAAATAGTCCCTCAAATGCATGTCTAAGCATAACATAAAAATAAAAATGGTCATACTCGGAGCAAATGTCCATGTTTGCTGTCCCTCACAAGCAGAGGGTTGGGGCTGTTTTTCTGGCACATCTCCAGCTTTAGGCAAGTCAGCACTGGCCATGCAGGAATGTGAGGGAGTGCACCAAGTGGTAAACAGGGGGACTGAGCCAAAATTGGAGATCGTAAGTCACACAGAGGTAAGGAAACCCAGCAAAGCCAGGAATACACTTTAGCTAACTTATGACTTACTCATCGTCTTAGCAACAGTTGAAGCAAATGAGTAAACTTCTTAAAAATTAAGTGTTCCTGAAACCTTTTCTCTGTGCAGGTTCTTTTTGACTCGAACTCAGCAGAGCGAATAATGAGGAAGAGAAGAAAGAGCAGGAGGAAGAGGAGGAGGAGAGGTAGGTAGGAGCCAGTACAGCTCAGCTGCCTTTCTCCTGGAGGGTTGCTGGAGCTCTGGTGTTGCTGGGTGTGAAGTCAGGTTGGTGAAACCCTTTGCCTCGAGTGGCACCGGTGGGAATGTGGGGAGGAGCACAGAGGTGATTTCCTGTTCGAGTCATAACAGCACTCAGAGCTAACCACAAAGCACACTCTGCTCTCCCACGAGAGGAGCCGGCACTCCCTCAGAGCCTGCTCAGAGGGGGCACACGGGGAAAGGACAGGGACAGAATGGGAAACATTAAACTGCACGAAAACCAGGTGGGGGAGAAGATGGAAAAGCTTGAGGGAAGGTGGGAGAAGGATGAGACTGAGGCACGTGGGGTTTGTTTTTGAAGAAAAGGGCAGGCTGCCATTGGAAACAGGTGAGCCTGAGAAGGTAATTTCGTCAAAGAGTGTGAGTGGAAATACAGCCTGAAGAACAGGAGATACAGAAGTGGGACTGAAGCCATGGCTTGCCCTGACAGGCTCTCCTCCTCCATGTGAAGCCTTGCTGTTATTTATCCAAACCATGTCCTAACTTACAAAAAACACCTCTAAATAGAATGTTGGTCAAAGGACATCTCAGTCCAGAAATACCCAATTTCAGAAAGGAGGAGAAAGTCTTCCCAGTCCATTGAAGGTTAGTCAGGAGACAGCTGGAGAGGACCATGGCTGCTGACATCCATTAGTTTTTGCTAATTTGTATGAAATAAAATAAACTGAATTTTCTTCCCCCTGTGTTGAAAGTTTGCAAGTACAAGAATAGAGCTCCCACTGCCTTCACCATGCCCTGCTGCAAACACCTTTGCTTGATGCACTCCAGCAGGCAAAAGTTATTGGAGGTATGTTTTCTATTAATTCTGAGTGACAAATACTGGCCTGAAATAAGCAAACAAGGTGAGTGAAATTCAAGGTGGGCTTGTCTAAAATGAGTCACAGCCCTTTCAAGGCGTTCAGAGTTCTAATCTGATGGAGGTGTTTTGTGCTTAATGGTTTGGTTTGGTTCCAGTTTGGTTCTTTTTGTTTTGTTTTTGATTTAAAATGCAAAGAAGTTTTGTTAAGTTTGGCATGCAAAACCATTTTTTGTCAAAAAGAACTACATTAATTTAAAAAGCCTGGTGGTGACACAGTGCCATGACATGATAGCTGTTTTTTAAAACAGATGTTTTGAAATTATATGAAATATTGAAAGTTGCCTGACTGTCCAGCACCTAATGTTGAGGATGTTCTTTTCTACCTAGAACATATTTAGTGCCCAATTTATTACTGCTTAAATCAGTCACATCAAACAGCCAAGAAAATGCAAGCTTAGTTAGAATACCTGTGGCATCTTACATTTGTTTATGAAAATATCCAAGAGTTAAGCTTTTCTTTCTTTCAGTATTTGAAATACTGTAAAAAATCTCTGTGACAATTATCAGCCAAATGGTCATGACCACATTTTGGTACACTCCTAATCCATCTTCACATAAAAATCAGTTTTTTACATGTAAATTGAGCCAAAATTAGGTTTGGCTTTCATCAATCATCACTAACAGCTATTAGGCAACAACAGTCCAATTAGAACTAACAGCATTATATTTTTTGTCTAATAGATGTTGCTCCTTGCTCTGTGACCTACTGATGGCTTTTCTAGAAAAGGGTTTACTTTTCTTGGGAGTAAAAAGAATTTTAATTAGAGAAATCCACAATTCTGGATCCACATTTTGCCTTGGATAGGAGATTGAATGTAATGTTGATGGGGGATGAGCACTTGCCTTTCTTCCTGAGGGAAAGGCAATCTTAAGAAGATGAAAGTTGAACATCTTCTTCTGCACCCAAGATCTCAGAGGAAGGACCAACTCTCCCAGAAATGCCTCACCTCTGGCAGGAAATGACTCTGGGAAGGAAATGTTTGCAGAGAACTCCTGGGACACCCCTCCACTGGTGTGAGACTCTGAACAGAAATATGGTGCCTCTAAACAATATCCCAAGTTACTGGCACACCAAATACGAAGAAAAGAACTGTATGTCATTTCAAATTTTTATCTCGAGATGGTCCTGAGTTCCAAAGTTCAGGCTCTTACCAAGCTAAGCCTCTTAAAATCTGGGAGCTCTTGTTCGGCTGGCTCATAAAGGGTGGCTTTTCTCTCTCTTACTTGCAGATAATCAATACCCCTTATTGGGGAGAAGTCAATCAGCAGAAATCAATCCGTACAAGCCAAAACTATAAAACCAAACATAAACAGGAACCACACACACACAAATGACTTGAGTAATCCTAACCACTTGCTTGTGTTGGAATTAAGACTATAAAGGTCACTAGACAACAAGAGCCATGGAAAGGAATGGTTATCAGCTACAGTGGTGAACCTGAGTGTTTGCACGAGGAAATGCAATGCACATCGAAGTTTTGCTCTTTAATCACAAATCCCAACAGCATTGGAAGTGCTTCTATGGAATGAACTGCCTCCTTTAACCATTTCCATCTCTAATTAACAGGCAGTAAGAACTTGTCAAGTTGAGGAATCATAAGCAAAGCCAAGTACTAGGGCTAGATCCCAGTGTTGTCCAGAACAGCCTGGAGATTGGAAGCTGGAGATGAGAAGGAAAGGATGAGCCTCTCAACTATATCAACATGACACTTCTTCATATACTGCAGTTCTCCTCATGCCAATATCCATTTTTATTTATTTCTACGTTACATTTATTTTTCTTTCCTTCACACTAGCAGAGAGCAGGGAAACATTGTGTAAAGACACCAAGCTCAACCCCTCCCCATATACTTCCATTCTTATTACTGAAGCTCTCTGGTAAACACACAGATTATCACCAACACACATGCATTTCAATCCTGCCAAGTATATAGATATATACCAGGTTATACAAAATACTATATGCACAAAATTTTCAAGCTGAGAGTTGAAAAAATCATTCTATCTTACATTTTTTCCCCACTGCTTTTCCTATCTCTAGCCTTTTATTCTGTATTTCCCAGAACAACATCAAAAGGAATATTTTGTACATTCCAGTACAGTTCTAGTAACTGTGAAAGAAAACACATCGAAATTTGCATTAAAGGGGGCTTGAAGCTGCTTCTCAAACTACTATTTATTAGTAAAAATATGATAAATGAATATGAATAGATGTAAATTAAATCAGGTATGTCAATGCAGAACAAGCAACTTACACTGCTATTGGAAAACATTAAAAGGGGGAAGCTTTCAAGGTTGCATCATATGAAATGTAGTTGTTATAGCCACGTCTCAGCTCCAGTGGGATTTAAAGCTGAGTGTATGCTAGCAAGGACTGCAAGCCAGTATGAGCAGGTCTGTTAGATTAAAATGTTTATACTGAGAAAACCTTCTCTACATGATATACATTTTGGGGTTTTGTTTTTGAACACTGGACTGACCAGCTGTACTTGCACTAATGTGCTGATGAAGCACATCTTCAAGGGCAGCTTCATCCAGAAGAAATCCAGTTGCAAGACTGTGTCACAATACAGACAAAAATACAGTAAGAGAAATGATTGAGATTTGCTTCAAAATCACATACCTCACCTGAATGACAATAGTAAAATGTGCCTTAAATAAATCCAAATGCTTCTAGTTTTGCTGTACAGCATTCAGGCTCATTTCCCTTTCCTCAGAATAAGAACATACTGTAGTATCCAGTGCATTCTTTCTTCTCTATGGATCTACAAGAGAGAGACTGGACTCTATGGGACAAAGATTTCAAGGTTTCTCTAACTGCAGAAGAATGTGGTTAGGGAAACCTCCCCTAAAGGCAAGCAGAAGGATTTAAGATGGAGCTTGGTAAGTTAATAGATTAATATTCTACCACTTACAAAATTCAGGCTGTTCCTTCACATCCTTCTGAGTTCCTCACAAAAACTGCTGAACTCTCCCATGTGGTAAAGAGGAACATGCTTGAACACGTCTTGATCCCGTTGATTAAAAAAATAATTTTCCATTTTATTTCGCATTTTCTGCACTTTTTTATTTGTTCTACAGTATGGATTTTTAAATGGTTGAGAGAAACACCAGTTTGTAAAAATCCCAATTGCAGTGATAAGTGAAATTTTTATTCTTGCTCAGATAGTCCATTAGGTACAGTTCATAGACAGCAGGGCCTGAAACAGAATGCATTCAGAGGCTGCTGGAACAGCAGATGTAATCCACTAAGGGCAAAATCATGCCCACTAACACATCACAGTGAAAACAAAGGGTGTTTTGCAAAGGTCAAGCTCTAATTAAGCATTTAAATGCTGCTGCTAAGCAGTTCAGAAAGGAACTTGACAAGAGATCCCAAGGGGACAGGCACAGGACAGATCCTATAAGACGTAAGAATCTGAGTTTGCAAAGTCCTCTGCAAAACTGCTTTACATGGCACTTGGGTCCTGGTTTCATCTGTTGGAACACAGTACCCAAAAGGGATTCCTCCACCTATCACTTCACTTCAGAGAAAGCACACGAGCACTGCAATGATGGTTCTGCACTTCATACAATTTCTTCCATTATTAGCAAAATACTGCCAGGATGAATTAAACTAACATTTACGGTCTCATGCTGAAAAAGGTAAAAATGGAAGCTCTAAGCCATCAGTGGAAGGCACAGATCTCCTTTCCGTGCTGGTATTGCTGACTGGCAACAAAACTGAAATCACATCCAGCTAAAACCTCAGGAATGTGCAAATAGATTCCCTTCTGTCTTGAACAACCACTAAACAAAAGCAGCATAACCCACTTGACATTTTTCTAAACTTTCTTTGGAATTAAAACCAGTAGTAAACACATTTTAAAGTTGTTTTTAAAGGGTAACTGAATGCCAGTTGTACAGATTTTCCACAACACTTGCAAAGATGACCATCGGACCTAAACAAAATGATGTGGTCAGTTACATAAAAAGAAGCTGGCATTGGTGCCTCTGAAAGCAACTAAAAATCACTGATGCCTATTGGAGCAGTTTGTCCAAAGAGTAACTGGGACACAGTACTTACTGGTACTCAAAGGCATTCAGAATATGAAGAACTCTCCTCACTACCTTCCAGCTCTCACAAGATCGACAAGTTTTGCTGTGGAGCTAAATGGGAGCAACTCTGTCCCTATGCATTGAGTTTTGGAGGCAACACTTGCAGCAGAGAACAAAAGCACAAAGTCAGAATAGGTTAGATCTGCTAATCCCTCCAATACCTGGCTCCGTTTTATAATAGGAGATATATAATAAAAAAAGAAATGTACGATTTTAACAGCATCAGGGGACCCCCCCTGCACACACATTCCAGGCTACAGTTTCTAAGCTCATTCCCACTGGGTAACATCCTTGTCCATGCCGAGACATTTTGCTCTCTGAGCTGCTCCCACAGCCCACTCCAGCTGCCACCTTCTTTGCTCCCTGTCCCTTGGCTTGGATGTGTGGCTCTCACCATAGGACCAGTCCACAGGTGGGAGAAAGGACTCGGAGCCGCTCAGGACACTGACACACGAGCTGAGTATCTCTGCCAAATCTCCTCCCTGACCTTTGTTTTAATCTAGTTCTTGACTGCTCAGTTAGACTCCTGAGGGTGATGCCTGTCAAACAGAAAGGGAGCTACAAACACCAAAGGTATTTGGGGAATTACCGCGATGGGTATAAGAACTATCTCAAGAGCACGCTATCGACTTAGAGCGGACAGCAAATCAACACAGAGCTTTGTAAAACCTAATTCAAGCTTAACTACAAAGAGGAAAAGATAAAGCAACATTACAGAAATACCCAGTTCTCCTTTTCCAGCCAAAACCACGAACACCAAAGGCACCGTCTGGGGCGGACGGCACGGAGCTCCCGAGTCCTGCTCCGGTCCGCGGCTGCTGAGCTCGGGCCGGCCGGGGCTGAGGGAGCGCGGCTCCGTGTGCGGGTCAGGGCCGGCCCGGG
>VZRO01006798.1:786741-849190 GCA_013397915.1 Daphoenositta chrysoptera
CGAGGGGGCTCCCCCGGGGGACGGGCCGGGCCGGGGGCGCTGCAAGAGCCGGAGAGAGCGCGGTGGTGCTGCCACAGTCCGGCTGTCCCGCCGGGACCCCGCCTGCGAGCTGCCCGGTGATTCTGCTGCTGCCCTCAGTGCTTTCACTGATGAGTAACTCTGCCTCGAAACCACCGTGAGACGTGAGTGGGATGCTCTTGCACACCCTTTTTTTTTTTTNGGAGCATAAGGATAAGTTACTGCCCTGGGGGACTTTAGCAGGACTGATGCCTTAGATTTTGACTCTTGTATTTTTCGAATTGTGTATTGCCTAATGTGTAACTCGGAGATGCTTTGTAGCCTTGTTGGCTGCTGTTCTCTCATGCTAAGATAGACATAACAAAATCTCTCTAGACCTGCTCTTCAAAGACACCCAGGCTGTACAGGCCCAAAGCCTCTAAAAGGGGGGTGAGTTGAGGGAAATTGCAAAGTTTTAATTGGCGAATTTATCTTGCTATGAAAATGGACCAAACCTATAAAGGTGTGGGGATCTCATGACTCATTGTCCATCTTTGGGTCCATCTTTGGGTCCATCTTGGGGTCCAGCCTGGACCCTTTGCTCCCCAGGGTTACCTTTGAAGGCCTTTCCAATAAATACCCACCTTTATTCCCTTACTCCTGTGTAGTCTCTGTTTCTAGGTGGCCTCTCAAGGCATCGTAAGGGCCAATGTGCTACCTCACTGGGTGTTCAAAGATATGATTTCCCCCACTTCTCCTCAGTTAATTGTGTATTTGAGATGGGAAGAGGCTATGGAATCCCCATTCTTGGAGATACTCAAAATCCATCTGGTGACGGAGTTGAGCATCCTGTTCCACCTGACCCCTGTTGGAGTAGGGGGCTGCAGAGGCACATTCCAACCTCAGCATTTCTGGGCTTGTGAGAAATAACATGTTTTTGCCATGAACAGAGCTCTCACTGGGTGTGTGGGGGGCTGCTCAGTGCAGCCCTCACTGAGAGCAGGAGATGAGGGAAGCTGAAAGGTGCACGCTGTGCTCGTGGGGTGCTACAGACTGAACACTTGGGGAGGCTCTAGCAGTTGAAGGTGCTGAGACATCAGCCATTCTTCCCTGAGATGGACCCCTGCCAGCTCCTTTCCTTCCAGCTGACCTGATTTGCTGTCCTCCCACGGGTTCTGTTCCCTTCAAGTTTACCTCCTCCATCCTGGCACCCTTTTGCCAGGTTTTTAGTCTCGTAGTCCTTTCATCACCAGCCATTTTCCTCAGGCCTTTCTGCATAAAAGGAGTGTCATGCAACCAAGAGCCAGGTGTCAATGCAACTGCTACAGTTCAATCCACTGAAATGATGGTCAGCATGGGTTGACTGGTAGAACAGAAGGCTGTGTCTGGAAATTATTGTCTTGCTTACTTATCTAATTCTAATTTGCAGAGGATTAGAAACATGCTACGTATATAGAGTAATATATATTGTAAGTATGTACATACATATAGATATATACACTACAGTGAATCTCCTGATGGACCTCTCTTCCCAGCTGCTGTTTCCATGTGTTCCACACTGGTTTCTCTCCCAATTAGCTGACTCTGTCACTCTGTGTCTTCCCTGCAACTCCTGCTTTTTTGCCTGTTGTGCTGTCTGTAGGCCCACTCTGAAAATGTGGTGAGAAAATGAGGTTTCTAGCCTCAATTCTGACTCCACAGACAAAACAGCTTTTCAAAGCTCAAAGCCATGGTCACAAGGCAAGTAATCCTGCTTGCTCACAGCCTTAAGTATACATCCAGTGAGTGATGGGAGGATCTATAGTGAGTTAGGTACTCAACTGGACAGTGTCTCTCCTGTCAATAAATTTTGGCCAGATTTTTCATAAAGACTTTGATGAAAGATGACACTACCTTCTCTAACTGGAAATGTTTCCACATTCCACTTCAAACTTCTTGAACTCTTGTGGATAAATGGCATTTTAAGCAGAAGTAGGGAGAGGAGGCCTTCTGGTGTTTTTTTATTATTCCCTACCCTTGATCTTGGAAATGTCCCCGCTGACTTGACTTATGAAGACTGCAGGCTGGATTTAGACTGGAAACCTTGTCACAAGTGGCTGAAGTTTCTGAGTATTATAAGGAGTGAAAGTAGCCCCTCAATTTTAGTGTCTCATTTTCATTTTCCATTTTTTTTTTCTTGAAGAGAAAAATTAATACCCTTTTCCTGCCAGAGTTTGGCACTGGCCAATACAATTTGCTATCACCTCTGACTGCATCTTCACCCATGATAGTGGAGCTTTGTTTCCATTGTAGTTCGATCTTTTTCCTCTCCATCCCCATTTTTTTTGGTCTAAAATAAAGGATATACATAAGAAATTAATGATGGAATAATTTAGTTTTAGCAGGACAGGATCTCTCTCATTTACATTACAGCAAATTTGCATATAGCCCTTAACTTCTGCAGATTTACTCCAGACTGATTGTACAAGAGAGGGGTTTGGAGCAGAATTTAACTGAGGTACAAAGTGGCTAAAAGACTGAATAGGTTGAAGAATTTACTCTTCATTATAAAAAAATAGTTGAAGAAGTTAATTTAGCTATACAATGGAAAAAGTCAGAAGAACATTTAGGATTAGGTATCATAAATGGAAAAAAATCCAATCCTTTACATTTTGATTTGTTCTCCTTTTGAGCTGGGTGTTGAAATGGTGTTGGGATAATCTTCTGCCCTTGTCAAATAAGTGTGAAAAAGAGATTATGATCTCTCCTGGTAAGATGCTGTGTGACAGGTGTTCAGGAGCAGTTTGCTTCTCCAAAGAACTTGCTGGCAGGCTTGAGGGGTTTTTTTCACCTGACATCCTTAGCCCTAGAAGCCCAGCAGGAGGGAGGAATTTCTGTACTTGACAGGGTGGGGAATGTTAACCACCTTGATTGCATCAAACTGGGACTGCGAGTGCCCTTTTTTATTTTCTTTCTCTTTCCCTGATCACAAGAGCTGCAGTTGAAATCAAGTTATAGTTGTGCTTTTCAGCAATCTCCCTCTCAGTACTGCTGACATTTCTAAGAAATATGTTTATTTTGTGGAACAGTGCACACACAGCTTTTGGCTCCAACATTACCTGTAATCCCACGCTGCTTTCTTGGTCTAAGTTGCTGTTGGCTTTCACTGGAAATTTCCCTGAGTGAGGCTGGCAGTGTCTGGCCTTGTGATTCTGCCAATTGATGGTGACATGGTGACTGTATTTGGGTGGTGGCTGTTGCTGGGTGTGTTAGCAGGCGAAGAGTGAGGTAGATGGACTGCACAGATATTTCTGCACACCATGTTTACTGTCTGCAAGCAACAAGAAAAGCCCTGTTTGGACAAAAGTAGAGTTTCAGTCAAGACAATCACATCCTAGGTGCATCCCACTGGATCTGGGCCTGCTGTTGGTGAAGACAAGAACTTTTCTGAGACTTTTCCTCCTGCCAGCAAATAGAGAGATGGTCTTAGAAAATCGAGGGCCTATGCTTTACTCTGTAAATTGTTTCACTTAGGAGTGTGAATGAAAGAGTCATTTCAATGCATATAGCATCAGACAGTGCCAAATATATTCATAAAGAACAGCATGAGAACTAGAAGGAACTGGAAACTTCAGACATGTGGCCACAATCCAATCCAGCCTTGCACAACTGATCTTCGTATGGAAATTTTTAAATGTTTGTAATTTAAGATGCAGGTAGGCTGCCTTGGACAATTTTTAAATTATACATGGAAAAGATAAACCTACACTGTTGCTCAGAAAACATTTCAGGAAATTTTTGCCTTTGCATTCTTTCAACAGAACAGAAGAAGTTCAGAGGAACTTAAAGAAAAAGTGCTTGAAAATACTAAAGGATGCTGTCAGATTTATGTTTTGAAATCCAGATGTAGAACTGAGAAAAGTATTTTTTGTGTTTTGTGCTCACTGCAGGAACAAATCTGTCTTGTGTAACATGAACAACCACCTTGCAAGTCATAAGAGGGTTTTTTAGGTTTAACCAATTGGTTTAGGATTAGATTGGAATGCTTTTTTTATGATACTGTACAGTTTTATGAACAGTACTCTCAGATATTTCTATTTTTTTAAGACCTTGGATAAAGAGTTTAATAGATCTCATTTAAAAAAAGTTCTTTTTCAGAACTTTGAAAAAATAAACAGTCCAGAAAGTCCTGCTTTTGCTCACAGTGAACTGAAACACCTTAAAAATTGCTTCTTTGCTCTTTGTAGATTGATTGACTAAACAAAATAAGTAGTCTTAACTCAGAGGTAAAACAATCAGTATGAATGAAAAATCATTCTTATACACAGCTGTAATTAGGAACACACCTACACAGCTGTACAGGGAACTACCTAAAGTTCAGCTCAAATGAGAGCATTTCATATTCTAAACCCTGGAGATAGTTCAGTTGGATCTTTTGCAAGTGCTTTGCCTTTTGTCTCCTACAAAATGTTTCTGATAAATGCAAACATGACTAAGGAGAAAGTTCTTCTATACCAGGAGCCAACGTGTGTGGAGATACTTTGCATGGAGGTTGCCTGCAGTGAAAAAGTTGAAAATGGGCATACACATCCTTCTGCATTCCTGTCCCCTTCCACAGTAGCCAGAATATCAGACCTGTGTCAAGATGGGGCCTCATGCAGCTGAACCCCAACTCCACGACGTCATGAAGGGAGCCAGTTCAAGAGACTCCCTCCAGTGTCCCCAGAGCTCTAGGCTTTGTGGCTTTTGGAACCCTAACCCTAAGCAGAGCAGTAAAAGCAGCCTTTTGCTGAGGCTGAGCTGCCCAGCACTTGGGTGGTGCCAAGGAAAATGGTGTGGAGGGAGAAATGTTGGTGCAGTGCCATGCTCCCCTTGGCAGGCCTTTTGTGGTTGCAGTGTCCCTGGAGCTGTAGGCTTTGTGGTTTTCTCAAGCCTAAACCTAAATGTAACCCTAACCCTAAGTGGAGCATTAGAAGCAGCCACTTGTGAGGCAGTAGGGCCAAGGAGAAAGATACGGATGGAGAAATGCTGGGGCAGTACCATGCTCCTCTTGGCAGGCCTTTTGTAGTTGCAGTGTCCATGGAGATCTTTCTTTGTTGTTTTCTCAGCCTTAACCTTAAACTCAACCTTAATCCGAAGCAGAGCAGTGAAACAGCTTGCTGGTGAGTCTGAGGTTCCCAGAACACAGGTTGTGCCAAGTAGAACGTTTTGAGGGAGCCAGGTTGTTGCTGTTCCATGCTCCCCTTGGCATGCCTGGACCTCTAGGCTTTGTGGTTTTTTCAAGCCTAACCTTAAATGCAACCCTAATCCTAAATTGAACAGTAAAAGCAGCCGTTTGCTGAGGCTGAGGTTCCTAGCACATGGCTGTTTGCTACACATACACTTTTTCTTGATCTTTTTGACAGTGAAGTCATAAAATAAAGGTCTCCTCACAGAAAAAAACCAAATTCTTCTGAATACTCCATCCCTTCTCCTTTTGACAATCCCTCTAATATTAAACTGCTTATTATAAGACTTATACTCCAGGAAAGCATGGTAAGCCTTGCAGTGACCACACTTGTTAATACATGTAACAGAGCTTTTCCTTGTCTCTAATTCAACTTAGAGAAGTTATGATTTTCTGTCATATTACATGTAGGAGGATGTGGCACATGTTCTTGATCTTAGTCTACCAATACCACCAAAACCAGCAAAGTTAAACGATTGCAAACATAGAAGTAAAAGTCCTTCTTCCACTCTCCTAAGTCACATCTGCAGAGCTATTTTGAGTTGAGTATTCACAAATCCTGATTTGGGTAGCCCAGAACAGCTGCCCGAACCACTGAGCACAGCCAAGACCACTCCTGATTCATAAAACCAAATCTGAAGTGAGTTCACCGAGATGGAAAAAAACTAACCATGACTGAGAAGCAATAATTGTAACAGCACTATCCCCAGCTGAGCTTGACCCAGGACACTCACTGAAGCAGAAAGTGCTCTGGGAAATGTTTGAGCCCAACAGCCTGCAAAATGAAGTTTGCCTCCGAGTTAAGATCCTCTGCTGCAGGTGGGAATCAGTTAATGCCTCCTCTAGAGGAAAACAACTGACATACTTCCTGAAGAGACATCATTTATCCTGTCCTCAGAGTGCAGCCCCCAGAACGTCATAGGGTTGTGCCCAAGGATTAAGTGGGACCAAGAGCAGCCTGATTGGACTGACCATGAATCTCATATCTCTCCACTGTCTCTCTGGGAGGCGTTATAGAGGAATAATGACTCAGGATGCCATTTGTATGCATAGGTTCCACTGGGCTACTCAAGCCATTTTATTTCTTTCATCCTCTTCCCTTTATTAATTTGTTGGATAATTAAGTGGTATGGTAAGGCATAACTAGAGAAATCCTGCTATGCAAAAGTAGGAAGGATTAAGCATAACTCCTAAGAGGTCTCTCATGAACCTTCAGAAAACCACAATGATGATGATAGGCTAAAAAACGTGCCTGTCCTGCAAACCAGACTTCTTAAATTGCTTGTCAGAAACATTAAGATACAGCCTTGTAGGACAGAAATGAGTCTCGCAAACACCTGGAACAGGAGGGAAACCTATTCCTGCCTGGGTCCTGAGAGTCCAACCTATCCTTTATACTATGGCACCTGGCCTAGAAACCACAGGCAGGTGTCTCAGCTACCTCCCCTGCTGCTATATGCATCATTCCTGGCCTGAGAAGTAGAAGAATGATGCAATTTCATCTGGGTTTAGATCAGACATCTGCATTTGTGGGCTTCCTCTATGTTCACAAATTATTTTTGAACACCTGCTGGTTTTTTAATGCTTGTTGTTTGTGGTGCTACCACATCTGCCTGAGCTTTAAAAGTCTGATTTTCAGTCATCTCTTCACGTGTTTGCATTTAGAAAACAACGCCTATTTTAGGTGTCTTCCTAAAACAGAGGACTGCAATTCACTTTGGAAGATCTTCTTGTGATTAGTGCTGCAAACAGCAAGAAAGCCAGACATAGTTATTAACTTAAGTACCCAAATTCAGTCATGTCTTCGAAATCAGATAAGCCTGAATCTGGATAATTTATATTGCCAGGACTGTTTATCACATGGGCAGTAAGACTGGGGCACCACACTCAGGGCAGAGCTCACTGCAGACATGTAGATGCAATGGCCATTGCACAGGGAGGTGTGACATGTCCAGAATTGTATTTATGGTGTGCTTGCTGGGGGGATCACCCTTCAGACTGTGGTCTGCTTAGCCCAGGCAGCACTGCCATGTAGGAATTAGATCTGCAAAATATGGTCATACTCCAGAAACTCTGAATAAAGAAGTCAAGCACTCAAAAGTTTTACTGTTAGAGTGCTCTGTTACCTCCCCTTGGGAACAGAGTGGAAACCATCCTTTCCAAAGTGGTACCACCCAGGTATGATAATGTAAGAAAGAAAAGGAAAAACATTGCAAATGCTTAATAAATCATAAGAGACAGATGAAACAATCACTTGGATGGATGGAGAAGGCTTTTTCCATATAAATAATGAATGGCTTCTCCTGTGCAAAAGACACAACACATATGTAAGAGGGAGCGATGTCACTCCAGCAGTGTTTTGTTAAGGAAGGAGAGATGCCTAAAGGCAGGATTTTGTCCTAATGGTAGAAAAAAGTGCTTCCAAGTGGAGTTGGACTCCATGAGCCTTGTGGGTCCCTTCCAACTCAGCTTATTCTGTGAATAATTGTTATTGTGAGGCACACATGTCCCTTGAAACCTATGGAAGTGGAAGGTGATTTTAAAGCTCACAGAAGCAGGAACACAGTAAATGTGTGGGTATGGAGTAAGTTTAACACAGCAAAAATTTAATAAGGCTACAAACTAGAAATTACCTATAGGAATCCCTGCCCTGTTTTTCACAGGCTAGAGAATAAGTTTGCATTTATAGTAGTAACAGCAATAACCTAAACAGAAATTTTGCTTCCATTATACTTGTTCAGAAAATAAGCAAATCTCGTAGCTTCTGAATAAATTTTCTGTTACTTTCTTCTTCCCTACTTAACTCCAGTATCAGACTACCAACCCTTGAAAGAAAGTTTTTACAACTATTTTGTTGCTTGAGAAAATTGAATGAAGAAACAAATAGCCTATAAAGAAGCAACAATGGAATAATTCTGAAAGCATTAGCTATAACTCATGCCATTAACCTCTGAAGGAATAAAGTATTGTTGCTACTTGTTTTCTATGCAATGGTAAAGAAATCAATATGGCCACACAAATGCTTGATAGCATGAATACTTGAGTCATTGTAAATTCTATTAAATCTATTTTCTAAAATGTCAACAATTCATCTCTGCAGGAAACTGCAACTTCTGCATTATATTTATCAACATCAGTGTCATACAAAACACATTAGAGCATCTTAGCCTTAAGAAAAGAAGTGCTAAATTTATATTTGCTACAAGAGTCTCAGAGAACTTAAGGATAATTTTTATTTGTGTTTTCTTAATATACCAGCTCTAATTTAAAAAAACTTAATGAAAGAATATCTGCATTTATTGCCTTAGAGCAGTGTTATTTAGAAAAGTTGCACTCAATGCATCAGCTTACATTTAAAATTAAATACTAAACAAAGAGAAAATATACAGTCAAAGCTGAAGTTACAGCTCTGAGTAAGATTAGTCTCAAAATTAATGTCCAATTAGCCAATTGATGAGGATGTGCAAGCCCTTTGCAGGTCTCAGCAGTGGCCTGCCAAATAGATGGTAGTATTCATCTCACTGAAAAAGCAAGAATTAAATGTAGAGAATGGATACGTGTTCTGAGTTGGGTTGTCTTCTTTGCTGTTATGATGTGAAGAACTAACCATTAATTTGTTTTTCATTTTTCCTTTCCACATAGAAGATGGTTCAATTTTTGACTAATAAGCTTCCTTCTCTTAAGAGTTTACATGTCAGTTTGAGAGTTATTCCTGATTTCTGCTGGATTTGCTAAAAGGCAGTGAATGTTGAGTTCACATCTGCCTTACTGTGTGCATTTGTCTCTATGACAAAGCAGTTTTTTCCTGTTAGCCACTCCACCAGCACAGGCTATTTCTAAGCTTCTGCAGCTGTTTAGTACTCATGTAGAGTTCACTGACCTGGCTCTTTCTTGGTGCAAAGGTTGCAATAAACCAGTCCATGAAGATGTGTTGAAACTCCCTCTGATGATCCCACATGATGCCATTTTATCAATTAGTTTCATCTCATAAAATATTTATTCAGATGAAAGTGGAAATGTAGTCAGAAATCATTATAAGGACACAGCAGGACTCCATCATTTTTTTTTCTTTAGAAGGCTCATGTCGTGGTGCTTCATACTTTTTTCTGGGATGGAATAATTTTCTCAGTCAGAAGGAGTCTTAGAGTAAAGGTTAGAGTTTCTTACCTTGCTTGGATATCTTAGATATCTTCCCAGGGTGAACTTTCAATGTAAAAGGCTTTTTCCTCTATCAGTGCCTCAGTTTCCTCTATCAGTCCTTCTTTCCCTCTTTTTCCAAAATGTTCAAATGAACTAAAAAATTTACCAAAGTAGCAACTGGATGTCACCGGTTTCTTTTAATATCTACTGCACCTTTTTACTGCAATATTGCAACTTTTGTGGATGGTCCACAAACCAAATCTTAAAGTCAAGGCAGATCAAGACACTGCATCTCTACCAATGAGGTCCTTGGGGACTCACTTTGAAATTAAACTAAAGTCATTTTCAATATGGAATCATTTTATTGTGTGGGTGCATCTGCGCATAAAGTTTACATTGGGCTCTGAGCAGCATATAAAGGCTGGTGAGAGATAAATTAGGCTAAGTAAAGCACTCATCATTAATCAGAATACTAAACAAGCATGAGCGCTAGAGAATGAACACAGCTGCCACTTCATTTATCTTGCTGTCAGAAGGTAACTCTCCTACAGAGAGAAGCTCAGAAGTGGTGGCTTAGGTTCTTTTGTGTCTCTCAGCTTGCAGAGAATATATATGCTCATATATATTAAATACATATCTACATGACACACATAAATGTTTTTATATTCAAAAATATACCATATATAAGCACGTTTTTCTACTAGTGTGTGTAGACTGATGTTTGTGTTCTCAGTAGTCCTAAACTCTAGTTTGGACCTTAAAAGTGAGAGATATGCCAGTTTATTTCAATGAAAAAATATTTGTTACTGATTTTTGTATACTCTGAGTTTCTGACTCAATAACAGAAATCTTTGCTACAGTCTTACTGTTGAGTTATCTTCTGTGATAACTTTCATCAATTCATCCCTCATGGAGATGTGATGTGTAAGTAGCTGATATGGAAAATCGGAGTATCTTAGCTTCCATTTCAGAGTGAACATGTAATGCTGGAAGGTGATAGAACCTATTTCCTCATTTCCTTTGGGAAAAAAACCCAGAAAAATGAAGTGCAAGTTGCTGAAAGTCTCCAAGTGTTATTTTTATAGTGGCTGTTTGTCAAAGGATGTTTTGGAGACAAGCTAACAAACAGCTTGTCATATACTAAGTTTATAGGGCAACAGACTCTGGTGTCTGGTCTTCCTTAGTTTGACCTTTTGCATGACAGCAATAAATCAGGAGCCTTCCATGTCTCTCGTATTGTCCCCAGCTCTTGGGAAAAGGATGATTGAATAGGAAGGATTAGTGCTGCTGCACAGGATTTAGCATAATGGATAGATCATTAACCTTTTAAGTCTGGTATCCTGGCTCCAAACTGGCCTACCATGGCTGCTTCAAGGAAGCAAAAATCTCCATGCAATAGCAGGGGTGGTTCGTGCAGGCAAGGGGAAAGATTTCCCCAAGCAGAGTCATGAGAGTGGGTTGCTGTGAGGCCGGGTGGCACTGCAGCCACGGTGGGACAGCACTGTGACCTGCACAGAGCCAGAACACAGACAGGGACGTGACACGTGTGGCTTTCTCCTCACTGCACTGCCAGAGCCATCCCCTCACTGTGCTGGGGCTGTGCTGTCCCACCGTGTCACCTACACCTGTATCCAAGGTACCTGAGATGCCCACAGCAGCGTGTCTGAGGGAATGGGAAGCTCTCTGTGGCCTGCAGGCCTCAGCTGGTTTGCTTTTGGGGGCATTTTCATTGCTACCTTGCTAGCAGCATCCAAATTAGCTAGCTTCCAGTCAGCCTAGGAGTGGGCACCTAAGCACTGATGCAGGACCTGCACTCCTTTTGATGGCAGTTTTCAGTTTATGGGAAAGAGAGTGTGTGATTTGCTGCCTCAGCCAAGAATTTGCAGGAGGAAAATACATCTCCAACTAAAAGGACAGAGATGTCAGTACACAGCACTCTGGTAGCTGATAATATCAGATATTTAGGGTACCATTTCCTTGAGTATCCAGGACACCTGCAAGAACAGGTATAGGGAGACCTCTGTGTTACAGGGAGGCCTAAAATCTCTTTTGCAGTGGCAGCTGAAGACCGGACAGGATACCCTCAGTACATAAAATGTACCTGATTTAGGCAACTACATCCTGTTCCAGATGTATGTTTATAATGGAGTTGTATTAAAATTGGAATTCAATGTTGAAAATAAATAAAGTTTCTAATCTCATGTCAGATATTTGGTCTGAAAGAGGCTGCTCAAATGTACGGATTCAATTCCCTTTAATTTGAAGTTACCTCACAGGTTTACAATATGTAAATCTCACAGGTTTACCATATTTAAATGTTGTACATATTTACAGGTATTGCAACACTTGAAAACATATGTCAGAGGACTCAACTTGACAGGGCTTTCCATGAGGGAAAACAGCTAAATGTAGACAAAGCTACATAATCAAATCAACCTCAAAAGTACCAGCTAAGCATGTTCCTAATTTCCAGTAATTTTGATGAGCCCACACTGAAAGCATGTGTCCATAATGTAGTTAAATTTATTTTTTAAAAAATTTTATGGTCCAGGAGCTTTAATTCATGTCATAACACCACCCCACACTGGTGATTACAATGCTTTGTGTGTTGTCTTGCCATCTGCCTACAGAGACAAGTTACAGTCCCATTACATTATACTGTTGGTACTGTGCTAAAATGTAGGAAATTATCCCAGAAGTTTTCAGCTTGATTGATGCTGTGATATTTTTTATAAAATAATGGTAAAGGTAGCAAGTGTGCCAATTTGAGCTGACTTACACCTCACATTAACAATGCCATGGAAATGTAATTGTGATATTTTGTACTTCCTCATCTCTTATGGCGTGTTACTGACAAGCAGCAGTAGCACAAGAGGCCAGAGCAACAATCTGACTTTAAAGGAACTGAGAACAAGCATAAACTTGTTTCCAGCCATAGTAACACCTCTTTCTGGTAAATCACATGGGAAAGTGTGGAATTTACAGGTGGACCAAAGCTGGAGTCTGACTGCTGAGGCTGCCTGCTTCAGAGATGATCGGGTGTATAGCCAGCTGCTTGGCTGCCTGAATTGTGTGTGTGGTCACAAAAGTCTGTATAAAACCTCTGAGCATGTATTAGGTAGAGGTTTCTCTTTTAAAAATTGGCTATTCATGTTTAACCCTGCCCACCAGGTGTTTTTCTGTTATTGCCTTTATATGGTTCCCTGGGCTTTGCTGTCATCTCAGAGCAGGTATGCTGCCACTTGCCCGTTGCCTGACTAATCTCACCTCAAGAAACCTTCTATTTCTGTACTCTGCTCAAGTCATGTCCTTACTGGTCTGGTTTTGCTGCTGTGCAGAAGTTTTTATTAGTTTTACTGACAGTGGAAAAGCAAATTGTTTAAATAGCAGCAAACATCACAAACATCTGAGTTTCTACCAGTTATCTTCTGTCACTGGCATGTGTACTCACAGTGTAACAGGCTTCACCCTTGGGAAATCAGATTTTCAACTTCTACATTTGTTTTGTGCTCTGCTGGTTTTGGCAGATCAGGGGAGGGGTCAGGAGCTAAGCTTGTCCTCTAAACAAAAGTGAAAAAAAATCAGAGTGTAGAGCTAGCTGTATGGGAAAACTTCATCAGGTCTAAAATTCATAGTTCACCCACAGAAGCTTCCTTGCATGGTCAAGGTGTGAGTGTCAAGAAACCAGAGGAGTGTCACATTGTCACTCCATGGCTTCACCTCCGATGAGAAACAGAAGTTCAAGAGGAAAGCAAGGCTTTTTCCTATTCAGGTTTCTCTGGAAAGATCATGGATACTGTACCTAAGGGCCAAATTTGAACTGCTGATAGAGTTTTCAAAGCAAGTTGCCATTTTAAAGTGTTCAAATGATAAGTTTTTCAAGATAGCACATGTATTCTTTTGGCAACTGACAAGATGCTCTGATGTGGTCTGTTTTCTCCTCCTGTCTGCTTCCTGCAGAGGGTTGCTAGTCAACACATGGCTGCAAAATTCTGCACTTCTGACAGGGCTCCGTGGGGTAGGGAGACAAATGGGAGACAAATTCATGCCCTGCAACATTCAGCATTGCAGCATTCAGTATTGTAGTGCTTAGTTTATAGGCATCATGCTTAGTGCAGTGCACAATATTTGGTGAAATGCCTCAACTGCTGGGGAGAAGTCTCTTTCTTATTACCACAATCCCACAGTGGAATTTTCTGTGTCTTGCCTCTCTTGTTACAATCTGCACTGTTGGCACACCCTGGCTGCTGCTTTCGTGCCTTGCCTCTGCCTTCCTGGCATGCTGGAGAGGCTGCAGGGAGTCTGAAGCTGTGCATGGCACCAGGCTACTGAAAGGGAAAGGCAGGGCAGGGCTTTCCTCTCGCCCCTGCTGTTTGCAGGATCAGGAGTCCGTGGATGCTGGAGGGATGCGCTGATGCACTGCTGAGAGCTGTGCAGCTCCCCGGGAGGTGAAGGTGGGTGTCACCAAAATCGGGCTGCTGGCACTGCCGGGTGTGCCAGGGGCTCCCTCCGGGCTGGAGGTTCGGTGCACTCCTCTGGGATGCAGGCAGTGGCATGAGCAGAGAGGGAGGGTGAAACTGGGCCGTGGTAACCAGCATCTTGGCTGGAGTGGCTTTCTATAGTCTCTGTATTAACATAAAATACAAAAAAACAAAATTACCAGTGCAAGGAAGCACAACGCTACGTGAGCACCAGAAGCACTGGGTTGTGAAATAGCTTTTTTTCAACTTTCTTGTCTCTGACCAAGGAAGTTGTAAGTATAATTAAGAAATACTGGTTTAAACCCTCCCACTGCTGGTGCACTTTGACTGTTTTGCAGATAATGCTTTTTATTTTTCTTGTGAGTAAACTGTATTTATTCTGATAACTAACATTTATGTCAGGACAGAGAGGAGAATTGTACATAAGACAGTGGTAGGGATGTGAAACAACATTGTGAAGTTCCAGCAGCCACAGAAAAATTATTCCTTTTACTACAGATGTCCTTTATACCACAGATAATAGTACTACATGTAGTTCACTTCCAGAAAACATTTCCTCAGTAGGCATTTTCTGTGGACTGCAGGTTCTTTACAGGAGTCACAGCTCTTCTCTAGTTGTATACTTCTCTGTGCTTGAGGAGACAAGTACTATGCAAGGTTAACAGGGAATAACTAAACTAATTTCACCTCAACATGAAGTTCAGCACAGTCAAAAGTGCTGCTGCTTCATTCAATTCCCTTCGTACATAATAGTGTCAATAATAGGAATCTGTTTTTACATTACAACAGAGGTTAAAAAGTCAAGACATAGCACATCTCAAGCTGTGTTATGAGTGTCTACATTACTTCTCTACTGAGAAGTAAATGAGTTGATGTTTTCTGCTGAGACACAGAACACACCTTTTTGGGGAAAAAAACTGAAAGTGCTTTCACACAAAAGTGCTGCCTTTTTTCCAGTAGAATAGAATGGAATCACAGAATATCCCAAGTTGGAAGGGACCCACAAGGATCATTAAGTCCAACTCTCTAGTGAATGGCCCATACTGGGATCAAACCCACAACGTGTGCATTATTAGTACCATCTTATAATCGAGTTAATTTTGGTGTTTTCTTCCAAGGAGCAAAAAAGAAGGAGAGGTCTTTAGTCATTCTAGGGCTGACTCAGAGAAGGGAGCGTCCTTTCTGTTGCTGAGCCAGTCATTCTGTAACTTCCTGCATCTTTTGAAACACAGCTTGCCAAAATGGATATTTCCCCCTAAAATAACATGGCACTTATGGTCCCAGCTGACCTTTAACCACTGAACCAGTTGACTGTGATATAAACTCTGCCATTATCTTTACTGCAAGGGAAGGCTTCTGTTCAAATTTGGCATTCATGTATTACTTTGATGATTATTTTTGTGTGATGGGCAGTATCAGAGCAGTCTAGTATTTGAGGTCCTAAAATCACAGAAAACAAAATCCAGGTCCCTGAATTGCCCACAGACTTTCTGTGTACTCTTAGCAATCAATTAGTTCAGAGGAGATTGGCTGCCTGTACATCTTTACAAACACCTCTGAATGTCTTTACAAACTGGTTAGTGCCCTTCCCTATTTCACATGGATACTACAAAGCTAAATACATGAAAGTATTTAAGGCACTCTGAAACTAGGTGTATTTACATGATTAACTCCCACTGAAGACATTAGTTTCTGATTAATCTGTTCCTCACAGGAACATATTTTTTCCTACCTAGGAAAGATGAGCTCTTCTAACTGCCTTGCTGTTTAAATGACTGTGGTCTTCATGGTCCTACAAAGATGCTCCATGTTTCAAACACTTCTCATGGCCCAGAAGGAAGGTGCACCCAGTAACCATGTAGGAATCCTCCGGTCTGGGTGGTCAGCCTTGGTTCGTGCCAGCCTTTACCTCCCCACCACAACTATTCACTGGTTAGGANAGCCTGTGCAGCTGATGGCGTGGTGGAACCACGGGTGGTCAGCCTTGGTTCATGCCAGCCTTTACCTCCCTACCACAACTATTCACTGGTTAGGATGGCTTGTAGCTCTCCAGCACTGAGACTGATTCTTGTGACTCTGTAGATAGAAAGGCTTTGTAATTCCGTGCTTGAGGAGCTTATTCACTGCCACAGTTCTGTTAATTATTTTGTCTGTGTGGCCTTTTTCCTCTGAAAATGTTATGTCTCAGGACACAGCTTGTGCCTAAACTCTTTTTCCCAAAGTATCGGTGATACTGGAAAGATTATTTAACTGAATCATTCAGGGATATTTTCTTTTGAAAACAGAGGGCTTTCCAACTGGCTGAAGGCTCAGAGGTTGGAGGCCTCCAAATGCACATCTGCAGCTGTGTGGCATGGGGGTTTCTGGCTCTGGATTCAGACAGGGGAGCAATCTGCTCTGCATCTCTTCATGCCAGGATGTGGAAATGGAAATGACTTCACTGTTCCACATACCATGGTTGGAAGCATTGGAGGGATCCAGTGATGACATCTTGCACATTTATTATCTCAGTTTCCTTGTCCCTGTCCTCGGTCTTGGAGGACTTGGAGACTGAGGACTCCAGACTTCTCTCTGCTCCTCAAGCAGAGGAAAGAGTGTAGCAGAGCAGTTCATGGTCACAGATGTGATTAAGGCATTGCATTACTTCCATTTTACCACAACATGTCAGTATAATCCCATATATGGTTCAGCCACACTTCTTTTTATAGTTCCTTGGTTTATTTAGAAAACATTGCCTGGGGATTTGCAATTTAGCTGTTGTTCTTTTCAGCTTTGTTTTCCAGTCTGTGGAGTAATAACTGCGTGCACTGAGTAGAAATGTACCTCTTCCGAGAAAGGTAATGCAGATTTGTTTCAGGAATAAATCCCTCCTTTTTATACTTTTCTTTAAAAAAAGGAGAGTTCACACATTCATTAAAGGCTCAGTTCTGAAATTTACTTTTCCAGGACTGGCTCCCGCCAAGCTAAGTACACTTATCAATGAAAAATGAAATTATACCCTATGACTGTAGTTTGATTTTTTTTTTGACTTGTAGTATTTACATTGGGATTTTCTTTATCAAGTAAATCTGATTTTTGAATGGTAGTGAAACATTCACATCTGATGTTTTTATGCAGTCCATGGCTAAAATGCTGTGTCTAAGCAAGTGAACAGATGACCTGTATCACTGTGTGAAGTTAGCCTTTGGACTGTGAAAGCTGGCTCTGATTTTGGCACAGCCCATCGCAAGCAGAGTCTGTCCCTACTTCTGCTTCACTGCCTCTCCAAATAACTGTGACACCACCCCAGACTTATGGTCATCCACACCATTATGTGCAGTACCACTCATCAGTACCTGCTCAGTCCTCACCTAAAACCATGAGTAAACTGCTCGTGAGGGTTAAATACACAGCCCCCTGAGCCATGACAGCAAATGTACAATGGCCAGGAGGGAAGAGTGAACCTCTCACTCTTTTCTCCTGCTTTGCCACTAAGAAACTGAAAATAGTTTCAGGGAATTCTGCCTTCTCCGTATCCTAAGGATGCCCTAGGACTTTAACCCACTGGAGCAGCTGTCTTTCTCTTGTTGAGTTTGTCCCTGCTGTTCTCCAGCTGACTGAAGTGCTTTAAGGCTGGAAGGGACATAATCTGCAAAGATCCAGATACGTGCCTCAGAACTTGCTTCTACTTAAGAAATATTAAATTAATACAGTATGTTCAATAACATAAGCAGCTAATTTCTCTGTTCTGTTGTGCTTGCATAACGTGGGTGTAATGTCTTCCAGGCTCCTCTTTTGGCCTGCTAATTGGGACACTTCAGTCTTCAGCTTGCTCAAGTCTTGAAATTCATTAGGAATACTAGCACTGGTGTTTGGATTGTAAACATTAAACAGAACTTGACTGTTCGTGGAGGTACACCCTGTTCTGCACTGCTCACCAGCATAAACAAAGTGCAGAGTGGGAGTTAATACTCAGTTTGCTGCATGTCAACCTCAGTAAGTTGTTTGGACCCTCGTGATTATACAACAGAAGTTTCTTGGGTGTTGTTTTTTCTTTTCTAGCCAGCACAGCAAGGAAACAAGGTGTTGTGGAGTGTAACTTGTGAAACTTGCACAATGTGAGCAGGAGCAGAGCCCCTGGAGCAGGGAAGCGACCTGACCCAAGGCAGGGGAGACTCTTTGTTCTCTTGGCAGTGTAATGCTGACCTGTCAGTCTCTCTTGGTGAAATCACAGGGCTCTCATTAACAAGAAGCTGAGGGTGACTGGAACAGCCTCAACTGCTGAAGTAAGACTGATGAGTGTGCAGAGCAATGTCCTCTTTTTACCTCCTGCCTCGGATTACGTGTGTATGCTGCATTCCTGGCAGGAGCATTGGATATTATGTATTGAATCATACTGCTTTCAGAGGAATAGCACCTCGCTAAAAGCATTCCCAAAGGTCACTGATTGCAGTATGAGCTCTGACTGGATGTGTTAGATAAAGATTGATCAGAGCTGTCAAGGACAATTTCCATTCCTGTCCCACTCCACGAAATTTAGACATGTCATTGGAAATCTCACAGCTTGGAAAATTAAGGATACAGGGTTTTTTTCCTACAGAGAAGAAAATCTTACATTGTTTTTTCACTCAAAAACCAAAATGTTACAAATGATATTTTAATAAGTGGTATTTTTTCCTCGCAGCAAAATTGCAGTTTTTCATTAGAAATATTTCTCTGGGAGTGTTTTTATTGATGCTATCCACATGCATTGCAGAGGTTTATGGAAAATCAGCTGAAGCTTCTGGGCTGTTCAGTTTGCCCTCCCCTGTTTGGCTTATTTCCCCACCTTACCCCATAACATAACTGGCTATCCTTAGACCTGGAGAGGTCATGTTTCTTGCCACAGACCACCAGGTATTGGTTACACCAATGCATGGCTCTTCTGTTTGTTCAGGTTGATAGCCTCACTCTGAAATGTTACTTTTCCTACTTTTCCTACTTCATCTGGAAGTAGNGTCAGGTTGATGGCCTCACTCTGAAATGTTATTTTTCCTACTTCATCTGGAAGTAGCAGAATCTTTTTTATTGTAACAGTCAGTCATGGTAAAAATATGAACAACATAATGTTCCTTTAGATGGTAAAAATATGAACAACATAATGTTCCTTTAGATGACCGATGGCAATTTGAGTTGGTGCTTTCAGCTGTCTTTAATATACAGCAGGGATAAAAATTAGGGAAAGTGCCTTTTCCAGCACAAGCCATTTTGGCCAGCTTTTCTCCAGTGCATCAGAGATACTCTGTTTGCACACACTGGAAGGATCACACAGCTGCAGTAGCTCTTGCTTATTTGTGGCTCTGGTTCTTTTTTGAGGTCATAGTACAGCTTGAAGAGCAAGGAGGTGTATGACTGGTTCATACAGAAACAACAATCTCATTTTGTTTCCCAGCTGGATTTCCTAGTTCTGGGCATGTTCTGCTCAGCTCTTCCCATTGCTTGTGCAACTTCTTGTGTTTCAAAATCTAAAGCACTCAAAGTACATTTCACTTTATATCATTGTGTCTCCTGTTACTTCTGGAAATATCTTTCTGTGGCGAACACCAGTGAGGAGAAAATGGGCAAGAAATAATGTCCTGGTGTGCTCAGGGATGGCATCTTGTGCAGCTGAGAGGATTTTACTATTTATTTAGTAAGTTTCTGTACTTGTAGCATAAATTTTCATGTTATTTATGAGAGTGGAGCAATATTTCAGCGAGGGAGAGAATCAGCTTCAAGAAAGTATTCAGAATGAATGTGATAAAAAGAAGTACCAAACTGGGATCTCAGTCAGGTTCTGAAGTCTCTTCACATTAATTTTTCAGAGTTTCACTCATCCTACTCTATTTTCTGCAAGATCATTCAATTCTAAAAGTTATTATTCAAATATAAAAGTAATCATTTAAAGGCAAAGAGAAGGTCCCTGGCACTAGAAAGGCTACTGTGCCCAAGGCACCCTGCAAATCCAGTGTACACTTCAACATCATCTGACCTGCATTTCATCCCCATAACCAGGTTTTCTCTTTGGATTTGTTCATGTAACCCTACAAATCAAATACATGTGACTTCAGGGTCCAGCTTATAGCTGGTAAATACCCCATTAGTACATTACAGTAGTATTTCAGTGACTGGGGTAGAGCTTCAGCCACCCAGACAGAGATGTTGTGTTCATGACTTCAGCTGCCACCCTCAGGGCCTGAGGGTCTCATGCAGATCCCTCACTGTATCTGCTAATCATATGAATTTCTCTCTCTGGCTTTAGAAATCTTCTCTGTAATGTCTCCTCTCCCTCTAAGGTTGCTGTTGAAATAGCTGAAATGGTCTCTCCAATCAGAACACATCTATGTTGTGTCAGTAAAGGTATATCATCTCCTATGGACACATCATAAATAGTTTTGTTCCATAGAAATAGGGGTCTCCTTTCCCATGGCAGAAATTGCTTAATGTATGTGTTGTATGTCAAATTGCTTTGCTCCTGTTTTCTATGCTTGTTGAAATCCACATTTCTGCTCTAATGCTGCACATTCTCTGCTTCCCAGCCCATTTGTGTGCACTTTGTCTTCTTTCCTTTTCTGTCTTTTCCAGCAGTTTCTTCTCCAGGTTTGTGTCTCTCAGTCTCATTCCACTCAGGGCATGATTTCACAGACCCTCTGGAAGTGTTTGATGTAACAAAGACAATGCTATTATTTGTCTTTTTGCTGATATCTTTCAGGAGCTTTTTTCTTCCAAATGTAAGAATTTACATTGAGAAGTTAGCCTAGAAATAAAACCTTAGCCCTATAACAATCATGTGCTTGTCAGCTACTAAACAAACCCAGTGTCACATAAAAAGCAGTGTTAAAAAAATACTCCTCTGTTTTAAAAAATTAAAAACAAGAGTCTATAGCTATTTCTTGGAAATTGGTATGATTTGTGATTTCTTATACCCAAAAAAGAAAAAAAAAGTATTAGAAAGACATTACCTGAAATAAATAAACTATTTTGATAACAATTTTATGATGCTCTTTTGTGGGTATAACAATTAGCACAATGACTTTTCATTGTCATCCTGTTCCTGTGTTTAAAAGAAAGGACATTTCTGAAGAATCTAGTCCTAAGTGTGATACTTCTGGGCTATATTTTGTCATTATTAAGGATATTTAGGCAACTCAGCATCAGGGCCTGCCCACTGCCTTAGAAAAGAGCAAAATGTTTAAAAATTTAAAACTTTCTTCAGTATTTACCTCAGATCGTGGAACTTTTTCAGGTATTCCTTTCCTTGTAAGCATTGGGGCTCAAGCTTCCCATTTTTCCCCATCTCAAGCCAAAATTCTGGTAGCAATGACTTCTTTAACTGGGTTTTCAGTGGAGTAAACACGTAACAAAATAAAACAACCAGTAACTTCATAATTTGAGGAATTACATTTAAAAGGTTTTTTTTCTTTCCTTGGAAACCTTTTACAAAAGATTCTGAAGACAAGTTTCAGACTAGACTATAACTTTCCTGATCATGAACACCAGTGTAATTTCTTTCCCTTCCCTTCTCTGCAGAAAACACCCTTGTTTTGTGTCTTGCGTCCTTTGTGGCAAACTAATACTCAGGAGTTTGAGATTTCTCCTTTTTTTTTTTTTTGAAGACAAGTTTTACAGATTAGTATCTTTGATCTTTGTAGCAAACATTGAAATCCATAGAAAACCCCGCCTATTTATGATTAATTCCCTGCAGTCTGGAATACCTGATAATGTCTAACAGATCTGTGGCAAAAGCCAATGTCATTTCACAGCAGAACCCCACCCTGGGCTGCAAAGTGGTTCTGAGCTGAGATCAAGCCATGCAAGTGTATTTATAAACCCCAAGTCCACATGTGATTAAAGCAGATATATGGGAGGTATGAACAGGACTGGCCAGATGCTGCACCATATGATAAACACCAAGGACCATGGCATCCTATAAAACCCAGCATTTATATGGTACAGCTGGCTATGCATAATCTTCTCCTAATTTATAAGGCTGGAGCATCTGGTTCATTTCTGTTGCTCTATCAGCTTTTCTGGAGGCCTGCTCTTGAATTTCTGGTAGCTGAATATTGCTCTTCTGAGTGCCAGCAGAACGGGAAGTTAAATCCATTTATAGTAGGAGATAAGCTCTTATTCTGTCTGACAGATAAGCTATGTTCAAACAAAAGAAAGAAGGCTAGGCCCTTGTGGGATGGGTTCCACTTCACAACAAAATCCACAACTGCAAACTCTAAAAGAAATAAACCTATTTCTCATTGGCAGGACCCTCAGCCGTGACAGAGAGGCTTGGCCAGATGAGGCCACTGTGAGAGGCTGTGCCCAGGACTGCAGACATCCCTCAGCCATGTGGCAGGTGAGAGTGCACAGAACAGGTCCCACAAGTCCTGCTTTTGTTACACTGCTTCATCTTTCTCTCCCACTGCCATAGCCCCATTTCTCATTCCTGAAACAGAAGCTGGCACTTGGTTAGAAAATGCCTGCTGTGTAAGTGACTAAGAAAACAAAACAAGAGTGTTTTCAGCTGGGTCTTGCAAACTTTTTGCCATAAGGAGCCAAGCCAGCGATGTGAAAGCATCCTGAACTGAATGGTGTGCATGTGCACAGCCCACTGTGGAGCTGTGTGCCAGCCTGGGCAGTTCTGGAGATGTGCACCCACAGCAGATGGTTTGCTTGTGCCCATGAGAAGAAAGAGAAAGGAGGGCTAGAACTCACTTTTCCAGGTATTTCCAAACTGCCCTGCCAGCAGGAAAGTCCCAGCTGTAATTAAGAGAACTTTCTCCATTCCACCCTCGAGGAGTTGAAAACAGGAGTGCAGCATGCAGCCTAAGGCACAATAAGATGGTTTTTACAGTTACAACATTACCACATCTATCTAGGAGCTGTGAGTTCAGACCACTCAGTCTTCGGGGAAAAAAAAGTACAGCACTAGTCATTCTACAAAACCCTTCCCCAGTAAAATTACATGTCAGAACAGCACTGAAAGAAAATTTGCATTTCAAATGGAAAGGGAAAATTTGCTTTTGCAGAACATCATGGGGTTGGCAATAATAAATCACGGTACTGTCAGAATGCAAGTGGGTTCCTGCAACTCTTACACTGCTTTCTGTAAGCCTGTGTTGTTGCTGAGGAAGTGAAATCTGGTTAGCACACAACTGTGCAAGACTTCTTCAGATCTTTTATTGTTTTTTGCAGCATACATGCTGCACATTTTTCATAATTTTATCAAATCAAAAAGCTTTCAGATTTCAAATGTCTTCACAGACCTGTAGAATGGCAGCTGCTGTATTTCTAGCTAGGTCTGAGTGCTTCAGGTACTCTTATGGCTCTGCCTCTTCTTTTTTCTCTCTCTTTTATTTATTTCTATAAAACAGTTTTACCCTCTGCATGTGACATAGGTACAATATCTGGAATTGTCAGAATCTGTCCTCTGATAAAGCTTTATCTTTGTGTAACGATGGCAACACAAGCTGCCCTAAGGAAGTAAATGAATTTGAGAAAGAACTTCAATTACTACAGATACTGTTTTCAGGCTGTCATAACCCACAAGTGGATGAAGTTACCACTTCTGAAATGTAAGACAGACTATTTCTTAATAGTTTGCCTGGACAGTTTTTCTGGCCTAGGTATTGTACAGATATTTAAAGGCTTGCTTCTCAAAAAAAATCTTACCTAAATAAAGAAACTGTGGGATATGAATGGGCAAAGCAACTGGAAGAATTGGGAAAGGAGCAAAAAGTGGTCAAAGAAACCTGGTTTTATGGACTAGATATATGGATATGGCTGGATGTTGTCTGCAAACCTAGTTGTTCAAATATATCATGTGTTAGAATCAGATGGTGGAAATATTTATTATGAAATGACCTCTTTCATTTTGTTACAGGCAAGAGTGACCAGCACTGACTTCCTTAAACACAGCCTCTTCCCAAATGCCTACTGCCAGCATCTGGATGCAGCTCTCAGCTCTAATGCCTCCAGCAGAGGTGCTAATGACAGACCATGAAAAATGCTTTGGATGTGGCTTAAGAGAACTCAAGGTCTGTTACTTAAACTGAATTGATCCACCTTTGTGTACATCAATTAAGGGAAAAGTGAAGAGTGATTCTGTAGCTGGGTTCTCCATTTTTCCCAGGGCTTGCTTTGCCCTTCTGTGTCTGGGCCACTCTCACCTCATCTCATTTAATCTGCAATAACAGAATATAGTTAAGTGCTAAGATTCTCATTACTTACAGACCTTGCAGATCTGGAAAAGCTATTTCACCTCTCCCTCCTGGCGTGGCTTAGTGAGTCACTACCCAGACCTTGCCCAAGCAATTTTTTCCCTTGTAAGATGAAGGACTAAAATCATTAGAAATCACAGGTGAGGGTCAGCATTCAGTCACCATTTACTGTGAAATGGCTGAAATAGAGGTCACAGAATTCTTAGGGCTGAAAGTGACCTCTGGAAATCATCCAGTCCATTTGCCCCTGCCCAGGCAGGGCTACCTAGAGGTGACACAGGAATGTGTCCAGGTGAAGTTTGAATGTCTAGAATGGAAAACTCCCTGGGCAGCCTCTTCCAGTGCTCTGCCACCCTCAGTGTAAGGAAACTCTCTCTGATGTTGAGGTGCAAGTTTTTGTGTTTTAGTCTATGGCCACTGCTCCTCATCCTATCACTGGGCACCACTGAAAACAGTCTGGCACCCTCCTCTTGGCACCCACATTTGAGATATTTACATGCATTAATAAGATCCCTTCTGTCTTCTCTTCTCTAGACTAAACAGGCTCAACTCCCTCAGCTGCTCCTCATAAAAGAGATGCTCCAGAGCCCTCATCATCTCTGTGCACTCCCAGGTGCTTTTCTGCAGAGCTGCTCTCTGGGAGGTCAGCCCCATGTCTTTGCTGGTGCTTGGGGTTATTCAGGACCCTACTCTTGCCCTTGTTGAACCTCATTAAGTTCCTCTCCACCCAATTTTCCAGCCTATCAAGGTCCCACTGAATGACAGCACAGCCCTCTGGTTTATCAGCCACTCCCCACAGTTCTGTTTCATCAGCAAATTTGCTGAGGGTCTCTTTCCTTTAACTGCCTTTCACTGAATGGAAGAGAGGATTTTTCCTGTTTTAGTTTACATGCATTCCTGGCTAATCACATACTGGTTTCACTGCCAGAAATACTATGTTGAGGGTACTATGAAGACACTGTGAGCATGGAAATGCTCCTGTATTGTACATTTCTTATTTTAAAGAAAGTACACTTTTTTCATTTTCTGTTGTAATCATTGTAGAAAACATAAAATACCTGAAAATTCTATTTTATAGATTTTATTTTAATTCCAAGACTTAAAATACAAAACCCCTAGGAGCAATCTTAAGGATATTTCCACAAAGACTTTTTTTCATGGTTTTATTTTTATATTACAAGACCGCTTCCTTCGAAAATGCAAATATATACCATCAAAAATTGTAATACGGGACATACAAAGAATCCTTGACCTTCATGTAGCATTAAATGATTGTGATGAATCAAATAATTTAATGCAGCAAAGGTTGGTTTAAAAAGTATCCAAGTATGTATTCCAGACGTAGACAGCAGATGTTGATTTACAGCTGGACCTGTGATGGAAGGCATCTCCTGCCATTATCCCTGTAATGGGGAAGAGAAGGAGAATTGCTGCTGGTGTGTGCATTTCAGCTGGGTGGAATTAAACTGCACTGGCATTCAACACGTGCCATCACCTGCATCTGCCCTGTCCCTCTGCAGGTTGTTGGGAAGTCCAGCTCTAACCTGAGTTTCCAGCTCTTTACAGTACGGGGAAAGCAAGAAAAAATGCAGGAAAGTCCCCAAGAAAGTGACTTCCTCCTTAGCCTAAACTGACCAAGACTCAAGAAACACCAATGTTATGCATCACATTATGAAGCAGAAGAAAGGAAAGCTTTTATAGCTTTAGGGTAGAGAACTGAGAACAGAAGCCCAGGTTCAAACTCTGACACTTTTCCAGTTTTCCCCTGTTACCCCAAATCTGAGTTTGCTGAGGCCAATTCCAATCAAGTCAGGTTTGGGTTAGATCTTTGTACACTCCATGCCTTTGCACCTGCAAGGCAGGATTGATTAATAGCAAATATTTTGGCTGGGCATATGATATGTGACAATACTCTAGTGACTGAAGTAGGTAAAAAACCAGATTTTTCAGACCAGCTAGTGCTGATATTTCTTGCATTTTGGCCCATGGGAACTCATGACATTTGATAATTGATTTATTTTTAAACACACTACACCGAAGAGTGGCCATGAAAAGGGGACAAGCTCATTTTAAGTAATCCATCAGATCAATGGATTGATCAATCAGATCAGATCAATTCCTGGCAGAGCTTGCAGGAGAATTACATGTTAATAAAGTTGGAGGTCACTCATTTTCCTAATTAATTATTACTTAACAGAAAAAAATTATTAAAGCCATACTATGTATAACTATTTAACTATACTATATATAACTGTTTAAAGAAAGGGAAAAAGCAGATATTTCTGAGGACAGTACCAGCATGCAAATAACTATCTATCCCATTCCTCTAACCATCTTGGCCTCATCATTCTTACCTGGTGTGCATCTGACATTATGTAAGAATTCCAGCTAATATTGTCACGTGGGATGGCAGTTTCTCGGACACGCTTTTTTCTCTGCTTCTGGAGAGTGTCTGCCTTTGGTGAGGGGATGGATCTTGGCTTCCAGAGCCATGTGCAGTGTCAGCCAGTGGCTTACCTGTCTCAGAGGTGCCAGGTGCACTGCCTGCTGCTGTAGGCACTGCTGCGGGCCAGCACGGGCACGTACGTCTTGGCCACGATGCAGTAGCTGACTCCAGCCCTCAAATCTTGTATTTTAATAACCTTGTCTTTCCCTTCATACACCAGGACCCTGTGTTGCTTCACATAGAGTGGAGAAAAAAGAGCCAGTCAAGCACATTTCCCTAGCAAGTGTGTGTGTGAGTAAAGTTTTACAACAGAGGATGCAGAACAGTACATGGACTTAAACAAACTCAACAGCATTAATAACTTATTTAAACAACCCCAACCCCCAATTCCTCTCCAGCCCCAATTTTTTAATCTAGGTCATAGATTATGAAGTATTAAGTTGATGGAAAATAATACAAGGAGGAATTACAACTCAATTCAATCAAATTAAATTCCTGAAAAATCAGCCTGCTTTGTTTTCAAACTCGTGCACAGTCATCACTGCTCTCACAATCCCAGAAGACTCAACAGTGAAACAAGTATGGTGTGCCCATACTTTCCTGGCTTTTCAATGGTAAAGGATTCATATCTGAATATACTCTTACCTCATCTAGCAAGTTGTTAATTATGAAGACTTGATACAGCAGATCATAATAATTTGTCATTGGTATTTTGCTGCCTCTCTTCCTTTTATAAGGGGAATGTGGAGCCTGGAGCTTTACTGTTATGGATTTGTTGCTATGAACCACAGTTACTGTTGGAGGTCCTATCATAGCTATGGAAAAACACAAAGCTATCAACACAATTACAGTTTATTAATAATATTTTATGGATGCAGTTTGAATCGATTCAACAAATGCTCATGTTACCAGCAATATATTATGCTGTATTTACTCTTTAAGTGGCAAATCATATATTCTTACTTCTTGATGTTTATTGGTTATTGTCATTTTGGAGGTGACATTTCCTGTGTTTGTAAATCTATCTTTGAGCCAAACTTTTTGAAATCCCTTAGAGCTGCATGTTGATAAGTGCTGACCAGTCAAGCAAAATTCCAAAATTGTCCTGATTTTCCCTCATATTTGTCTGTGTGCTTAGACTGCACAAAACATCCATTTGAACCATGTCAGCTACGCCAAGGATGCAGTTTCCATCATCACTTTCAAATATTTTGCAATCAGCTTGGTAAAACACAGCTAAGGATTCAAGCTAGTGCCTGCATGCATTTGTGTGCAGCACCAGAAATGTGGGGACACGGGGCAGCAGCTGCCACATGAATCCCTCCAGGAGGAGGAAGGGGCACAGGGCAAGATGTTCTGGTTTTGCTGCAAGGTACTGCTTTGTGTCAGAGCTCGTGGTTTCATCTGTGCAGGAGGCTCAAGGTAGTTTGCACTTTGGGGCTGTGCAGTGACCCACACTGACAATTCAGTTTTGCATTGACCAGTGGGGGAGAACGGGTTAATTCATGGTGAACTTACTGGTGGCTACACTGCCACTGCTCAGTGTTTGGGCAGCCCTCCATTTCCAACATACTGTGGCACTTTAAAGGCAGTACTAACCAAAAGCTTTGCACATGTCCTTTCTATGTCCTTTCCTGCAGTCAGGAAAACACGGAAATGTGAGAAGAGTAGTGGCCACACACCACTCAGCTCTGTTCTCTCTTTCCCCCCCAAAGCAGAGAATGCTTCCTCTTTCATTGTCCTGAGTCCTGTCCTTCCAGCAGCTCCAAAAATGCCTGAAAATAATTCGTGTACTTCCATTCCCAGAGGAAGAGGTTGAACTAAAGGGATCTTTTGATCTCCTAATTACTGGTAAATGGCTATTTAGCCATAATCACTTGGCTTTCAAGTGTGTGGAGAATTACTTTGGTGTAACACTGCACCTGGGAGCTATTGCCTCACTTCTTTAGGTACAGCTTAGTGGCTAGAAAAGGATTACTCATGTTTGCAAATTGTGAGCAGAAACGATGCATTCCATGCCACGGAAGATCGAATTCCTTCCTGGGGGACACAGATGTTTACTTTTACTTACTTTCTCTCCAGGGAGTGAATCTGCAGCTGAGGCTCCAGTCGGAATAGACACCAGCCAAGGTGGCTCTCACCCTGCCGTAGTAAGGCTCCTGGATGTCAGAGGTCTCATGTGTTAGGTCACAGACATGGCTGGGAATCCCCCAGCAGTCGTTTTTGTTTTGCCACGTGCTCTGCCCATACCTAGAGAGGCAGAGGAGGAAGGATGTAAACTTTTAGGGATCTGTGTCCTTGCAGATTCTTGGCCATCTCTTTTACACTGGTGGCGCTGACAAGCGTTCTGCCTTGGAAACTAACTCCCTTCAATTTGATAACAGGGAAGGTTGATTTCATGGGCATTTGGGAGCTACAGGTTTCTGTCTTTTCTGAAAGAAGTCTGAAGCAGAGACATGGGTCACCAGCCCTGTAGGAAGCCACCTCTTACTTGACCCATGGGAGAGGAGGGCAAGCTTTGTCTTTGCCAGGGTGTTCAGTGATGGGCAGAATGCCAGGTTTCACTGGACAATTTCTCAAGGGCAGTAATGATTTCAGGCACTCACCAGTGTGCCAGGGATGGGAGCAGACCCTGAGGACCAGCCCCTTATCTTGCCTCAAGCTTTCCATGCCAAGGCACCCTGAGGCAGCGTTGTGGGCAAGGCAGGCCACTGAAATACCTTAAATGTCCCATTACAGAAGAACTTGGGCTACCTAGACCTGCTCCAGGCAGGTGGCTGGACCCAGTGACCTTCAGAGGTCCCCTGCAAACTATATTTTTCTTCAACACCTTGGTGCAATGAAGGTGCAGAGCATAAGCACGGAGGTGCTAATTCCTTGCCTGCCTCGTGCTGCTTGGCTGCACCTCATGGGATTGATAAGCACAGAAACCACTGAGAGCTGGCAGCCAAGCAGGACGTGGCTGTTCCCCAGGAATGAGAACATCCTGTCACCTGAGAAACCCTTTCGAGGTGCCCAGCAGGGCTGAGCCCCAGCAGGGTGGGGGGCCCCAGTACTTACACTTTGTACTGCACAAAGTAGAGCGCATCTCTCGCCTCTCTGGCCCACCCAGGCTGCCAATGCAAAGTGGTGTTGAAGTTTAACGAATGAAACTCTACCTTCTGTGGCTTAATTGAATCTTGCAGCTCTTGGTTTTCCAAAATTAAAAGCGCTGCAAATAAGAAGGAAGGATAACAATGTGTTTGTCACAGACAGGCTCCTCTGTACTGGAATCAGAGGGTATTGCTACAGACCATTTAGTTTCATGACCACAGGGAAATTAAATCTCCTGGATCTCACATTCAAAACTTTCCAAGTCATGAGATCAAGCTGTTACAAAAGAAACATGTTTAGAACTAAAAAAGGAATACTTTTATGTGGTCTGAGTGTTTGGAGCTGGGTTTTTTTGCTGTTTGTTTGTTGTTATTTTGTTGCTCTTTTTATTTTTTTCTTTTTTGTTTGTTGGCATATTTTTCCTTAGTGAGTTTGCTGCTGTGAAAGATGCCTCATGAACATCCCAGGAAACAAACCCTTCAGATCTATTCAGAGTCTGCAGTAAGCAGCCCCATCAGTACTTAAAAGTCAAGGGTTCTTTCCCTCTTTACATCTCAGCTTTAACCTGAAGAGATAATAGCTCTTTTAACTCTTGGCACAGTCATGTTTACCAGCTCCTGCCTAATAAACAGCCACCGGAAATTCACTGCTTTTCATGTCTGTACCATTGGAAAAGCTGTCTGACAGTTTTCAAGATCATATTTTTCAAATTGCAATATTACTTTTAACAGATTCAGTTAACAACCTCTCTGAAGCATTCAAATCCTAGTATTTTTGTTGGTTGACAGATGACAGCAGCTTTTACCCTGGCATAGCACAGAATCAGATAAGACCTGTACTGGCTGAACTGAAACCAGTAATACAGCCATGAAAAAATGGGCAACGTTCATTTTTTCATTTTCATTCATCAGCATTTCAGAACCTGGAAAGATAAAATAACAAACTAATTTGAAAGTGACTGGGTTTTGAAACCCAGCAAAAGACACAGAGATTTCTTGACTCATCCAAAAATTCAATAACAAACCCTGTCCTCCCACCCCCCACCCCTTCTCAAGCAGGAAAAGAGTAAAAAGCCCTTACTTACAAGTTGTCTCATCCTGAAGTAGGTGCATCAATAAGCAGAGGAAGGAAAGCATGATCCTCCTCATGCTTAGGAGAGCAGCTCCATGACTGAAAAGCACCTCTCTTCCTCTTGGGCATGTCTTATGAGGAAGTAATTGTTAAGCACTCCAGAGTTCCCCTTATTTTCAGTGGTTTCCAAATTCCCCGGTTTGGCTTTGGTTTAATTTAGCTGGAAAACATATGAGGAGCTCTAAATTAAACATGAGCAATTGTTCTTTCTTGCAGCTGTGGTCATGCAGAAGTTTGGAACTAATTATGAACTAAGCCATTATGAAAAAGGTCCTTTTTTTAAGACACTAATTCCCAAATGACGTCTGCCAATATTGCTTTATCCCATAAATTTGTCACAGAAGCTTGCTTGCTTGCCATGCTAAGATTTTTAATGGTTATTTGTTTGTTTGTTTGTTTTCAGTTTGCTAGTTGCTCAGAGCTGAAGGACACAAGAAATATTACTCCAAAGATATAAAAGACCTACCCATGGGATATCCTCTGGTTTGATGGACTGCCTCTGGGTCAAAAGCAAGAGATGGAGTGTGCAGGTGTGCTGGTGGCAGGACATCATCTCGGGGCTGTCACTGGAGGGCAGAGGGGCTGTGACATGGCCTCTGGCTGCTGGGCAGCACGTTCACCCCACGCTGGCTGCTGGGAGATGCTGGCAGGCCGGGGGCTTTGCAGGACTCACAGCCTCCAGACAGGGATCAGCAAGGAAAGCCCAGCCCCAGGGCCAAAGTGCCACTCTGGGTTGGACTTTCAGACTGCCCAGAACGGTGTGGCCCAGCTGGAGCAGGTGTGCTGCAACACTGCCTGCACAAATATTGGCATTTATCGATGTTTTCCTGCCTGCCCAGTACCTACATCCCTGCAAGCCTGACCCCAGGGCTGGGGATGCCAGGGCTCCCTGGAGAAAACGATCTCACTTCGTGCTTGCAAATGCTTGAATGCCACATGCACGCCTGCCTGGTGGGAGGTGAGCTTTGTGCTCCTGGGACGTGTGGAAAGCTCAGACAATCGGGTTGCTGCTGGTGAATGTGGTGCTGGTGCCCAGCCTTGCCCCTCACTCTTCCCTCCCCAAAAGCTCCCCGATGCTGACACCCACTGGTTCTTCACTGCTCATGCACTACTGCAGCTAAGCAAAAGGCATGATGCATTCTCTTTTTGCAAACTCATGGTGATAAGCAAGAGGAGAAAAATTCTGATTTTGTAAGACTTAGCACAGCTCTGTGTAACAGCTTCCACAAAAGGAGTAATGGATGGGAAGACTACTTGTCTGCAAACAAACAAAATTGTCGTGAAATCATCTTTACTTTGGGAAAACATGGAAACAGAAGACTTGCCAGGTCAAAAATAGTGCAAGTTTTGGTTCAAATGAACTTATTTAAAGGCCACCAGTTATATTGAACAAACCAAACAACATCTAATCAAGAAGTTGACCTTGGTCAGATAGATGGGCACAGGGTCTCAGTTCAGCTGATCACCTATACCTCATTACACTAGCACCAATCCCACAGCACATACAGTAAAATGCTAACTGTGTAGCTTTGAGTAATGAACTAGTCAAACCAATTAAGGGAATTAAAGAACTGAGAACAAAAGGAAGAAAAAACCTGACCAAAACGAAGGCAGAAGTCTGAAAGTCTATTTCCGGCTGCAGATTTTTTTATCTATCCATTTCCCAAACACATCCTCAAAATCCAGTGACCTTTAAGTAGTTCCCCGCACCAAATTCAATTAGTATTTCATCATGTTATATGAGCTCAAGTACGGGAATAGGGAACTTTTCCAAACCAATCACTAGAATGAAAGGTCATCAATGTTTAGTCACAGGTCATGTATTTATTTGCTTGAACTGCACACACCTTCCCATATCCTGGGAAGCAGCCCATTGCCAGGAGCGAAGTGTGGACCTTTGTCAAAGTTCCTTTTGCTGGTGGTTCCTCCTCGGGAAGCAGAGCTCAGGGCCAGCCTGCCGGCGCCACTGGGTTCTGCTGGGAAAAGGCTGCTCTGCAATGGGGTGAAACAGGGCAAGAAATGCCTGGCACATGGGGAAACCCAGGGTTCCTGCGCACTGCGCTCTGATCGTGTTTTATCTGCACTCTGCAGCAATGGGTAACTCCTCACATAATCTCTGCTGTCGCTGAAACAGCCGCTGTTTCAATCGCAGGCTGTTAGCACCTCTCACTGTGCTGCTCATCAGCCTCAGGCACGCTGCTGCAGTGCTTTGTGCGACAGAAATCACTCCAAAGAGGGCCCAGCCGCACACACACACACATGCAGACATGGACATACATGTCCGGAGTCTCACAGAACATGTATAGAGTGTACAGAGTGCATTTCAAAATGTAAATATTGAGGAACAGGATGATGCACACTGCAGTGCTGTTTAAAAGACAAGAATTTTATAAACAATATTAAGGGTACTCTGAACAGTACTTTAGGAAGAAATGGAAAGTTAAAATGTATTATTTAGCCCAGCAGAATCCACATTAAGTAGTTATGCTACTAGCTCATCCTAGCTTACACTGCAGCATCTTTCTCATCTTTCTCATTGTGAAACAGCAGAACTGGTATTTTTGTGAACCAACATAGAAAACCATGGGTATGAGAATTTTTTCCATTGCTGGAGTAGAAACCTATCTGAATGCTGGGTAAACAGCTTTCTTTCTCTTGAGGATGGATTATTGCTACACAGAGATAAAAGTCAAGTACATTTTTGCTGAAAGCTGCTTGACTCATCTCATTTGAAAGTACCACCTCCTTGCTTCTTTTTTTTTTCTTTTTCCCTTGAATGAGATGTTTCCCATTCACAAGAGGAGAAAATGTAACCCTGAAACTGCTACTGTAGCACGACCTTTGGTTTTTCAGATGCAAGTCTCTGATAGTTGCAGAGGACGTGAGGGTGGGTTTTGCTTACATGCCTGGATGAGGATGTGGGAGGACGAAGAAAGCATATCCAAAGCACACACAGAATATTTCTAGTAACTGGCAGAGGCCAGGGAATTCTCTCTCGTGTGGCATTTCACACTAAAATAAAAAAGTGAGCGGTTCATGTTACTCTAGACCTAAAGATTATCCACAATTGGAGCCCCTGTTTTCAGTCTTTTCTAAACAGCCAGTGTGGACTTAAGAGGAAGACCTGTCTTGGGAGGGGGCTCTGGAGGTCATCCAGTCCAGCCTCAGCACAGGGCTAGTGGCAATTTTATCCTACAGTTAACCACTTTTAATGTGAGTTTCCCCCTGCATATCCTAGGGGGATTCCTCTGCTGCAATTTGTGACAGCTGGTTTTTGTGGCTGTCCTGGGAGCTGCAGATGAAAGCCTGCCATTTCTGCAAATGGCACAGTTGGCTACAGCAACAGATCTGTCCCGAGTGCCACCTCTCCGGGCTGAAGGGTCCAGCTCCCTCTGCTTCTCCTGCTGTGTCATGTGCAGCAGGGCAGCCCTTCACCAGCTCAGAGGGGACTGGGGAAACGAATCCCTACACTACACACAGAAATTAAAATGAAAGCAAACACGCAGGCAGGCAGGAGGGACTTTCTGGATTTTTTTCTCCCTGCTCTGTAGGGAAGAGACATTGCATCACGAGTTCTTGCAGAGAAGTTTCTGAGGAAGCGACATGACTTTCACTGCACAGTGTGTGCCTTCCCTGCTTCCTGCCCACAGGTACAAACTGTTCACCTCTCACTGTTACAGAGCTCGGATCAACATTTTAAAGATTGCAGCTAGAAATTCCCAGTGCTGTAGCTGCATCTACATAGTGAGACATTTGGCCATATTAAAGATGAAGATCTGCTGAAGGCTCAAAAGTAGCAAGTCATTATTTGCACATGCAGTATTTATTTAATAATGTGCAACACACTGAATTGAACAACGCTAACCTTCATTAGGAACTGAAATTACTACCAAACCCCAAAATAGCTCAAAGCCTTTTATTTAAATGACAAGTTCCCTTAAAATTGTCAGTTTTTCTCACTTGCAAAGCCATAGAATTACATATTTTCCTACCACTAAGAAGTGCTGTAGCTTGTTTGAGCCCATCAAGACCCACTTTTTAGGTTGTGGATCCCTCACCAAATCATCTGCAGACAAAAGAACTACCGGCTTGGAGACACGTGGAATTAATATTCAATAATTTGTTGGTTTTGCTTAGATAATCTTCACAGCATAGTAAAGGTGCCAAGTGCTCACTCAGCCAACAGAAACCACAGATAAGACTGGAGAGGTCTTATCTGACACAAACATTGCTCGTGCTTTCTTGGTCCTACTACTAAAGTAAAGGCTCAAATCTTGGCAGTGCCTGTGCTCTCCGACATGCTGCCACCAGAGGCAGCTCCTGGAATTTTGGTAGTGTGGGTAGGATATCACCCACAGGCTGATTTTTGTGTAGGGAGAGGTTTGAAGCCTTTGCATCTGATCACCAAAGTCCTGCCCAGAGCAGACTGCACGGGGCTGATCAGCACACGGCACAGAGGGACAAGGGCTGCACTCGGAACAGACACACAGCTGGGATGCCTGCCTCCACATCTGTCAGCAAAAACCGGCCTGCAGAAGGAGCAAACACTCCTGGGAGCTACTCTGGGCAATAAAACCTGGAAAGATGCAAGCTCCAAGGGTTTCCCTGGCCAAGGGAAAGAAGAAATAGAAGGAAGAAAAAAAAAATGCCTTTCACTCATCTCTTCTGCAAGGGGAAGTTTGCAAGCATCACTTTCTAGCCTGTGGCTCAGTCTTTTGAATTCTCAGTATCATCTCTCCACCATCCAAGGAGTGCAAACTCTGGACCTGAAAGTCCATTCTTACAACAATCTTTACCACCACCATCTCCAAATACCTACTGAATTTGTATACACACTGTAGGTTTACAAGCCTGGGGTTTTTTTCCCTTAATAAATACAAAGATCTTGTGTGGATAGTCTGTGAGCATTCAGGAATTGGTGTGCTGAGCTTTTCAGGACAGAACCCTCCACATTAACATAACTGGTTTTCACACTTCTCAGAGGTGTTACTTTCGAGTCTACTGCATCGTGACCGTTTAACCATTAAGAGCACCCTGTGATTCTTCGAGACAAAAAAACTTTGTTCCATATTCTTTGTCTTAAAAGAAATGAAGTTTGGTGTATCTCAAATAAAATTGCTAGGTTTGCTGCACACCCTGAAGCAATTGACAAATTAATTCTTTGCATTTTGCCATCCAAATTCACAGTGTTTTATTGCAATTTCTATTCAGATTTGGGGGCGAGTATGAATTGGTACTACACTAAAAGCTGATATAAGGCCAGACTGTTCCCTGGGATGAAGTGACATCGCAGAAGGGACTGAGAAATGGCAAAGGTGCTCTGTACCTCCTTGCTACCACTGCCCTCTAGCCTTTCAGGCAAGCTTTTGCAACCCCTCCTTCCTTGTTATAATTTATCTCACACTTAATTTGCAGCAGGTTATCACAGGCCTCAACTCTACCAAACCTGGTAGCAGAAAGCACACAAGAGTATGTACAGTTCCTGTCTTCTGGAATGGAACTGCACATTCCCCCCACCCTTCCTACAATTCACTGAGCTGCTGTTAATTTGCAAAATGTGCCAAAAAAAAATAATACAAAATAATCATAACCAGAAAGAAAACACAGTGTATTTATTTTTGTTCTTTTTGCTCTGTATTTTCAATCTCGAAGGATTGTATTTGCTCTTTGAAAGGGTATTTTTGAAGGGATGTAAGTTGTTAAGTTTGTTATTTAAGTGATACTGGCACAGAAAAAAATCTGTTATCAGAGTCAATACCCTTCTTCCTGTACCGTGCACATTGCAAGGATTTGACAACTGCAGGAAGAATTTTACAGGATACATTGCAAGCTGGCTGGCAGAACCTCCTGGTTTGCTCTGCTTGTAAAGCTTTTCCTCTTTCAAGCTGTGGCTGGACAGCAGAAATTAAAACATCACACAAACAGGACTTCTGTGACCATTTAAATTTCATTATGAACAGTAGCAGTTTCAAGGAAAGCCAGCTTTCCTCACTCTGTAGCAATTAATCCATTCAAACGGTTTGACCATTCAATCCTTCTCCACAATTTTAAAACAGAACATAAGGAAACATCCCCAGGCTCCAGCAATAGAACTGGACTTAAGTTACTGCAGGCTGCATCAACAGCATCACAGGGCAGAAGAGAAAGGGCAGTGCTGAGGATGAAGATGGTCAGCAGGATCCAGGAACCAACACACATCCCCCCAGACAGTGTTTCCATTCTCAGGAATGCTCAAGCATGCACTACGTAAGGAACATGAACTGAGAGAGCTTCAAAAGCACATTTAATCTTCAGAACAAAAGCTAACAGTCATAAAGAGGCAAGGACACACATTTTTCTTCTTAAGATTTTTTTATTTTCATATAAAACAAAATATACAATATTTACAGGAATTTAATTACAGATTTCAGCCCAATGATTGCATGCATTTAGAGAATATAGAAAGAGTATTAATGAAAAGAACTTCATAGTTAAATCACACTAAAGATACCTACACAGGTCACCTTTTCCTGAGATGAAAGGTGCTTTGTATTTGGTTTGTCATTTTGGTTGTGTGTTTTTGCTTTTTGGGTCTAAGACATGCTGAAACTATTAATTTGAACCAAGTACTACAACATCTCTTAGTTATTAATACTCAACTGGATAGATGGAAGCACTTCAAAGCAACTGGTTATTCCTAACCCTGAGAAAAACAGGTTTTCTCATTCAAGTTTCTTTTTCTGCAATCTTCTAGTGAAGGATTACATAAAAATATGCAAGTCTGTTCCAGGCAACTGGGACTCTACATGGTGTCCTGTTTCCACAGATGTCAGTAGATTTGACAATTTTTTAAAACTACATTATTGACTTACGTGGAAAACCACACAAAAGCAGATTTGATGTTTCTGTGCCAGCACGCAGTACTGCCACAATACTTCACGTTAACTGCAGATCTAGTAATAAAAAATTACAATGTCTACTCAAGAACAAGAACTGAAGTTCTTAGAAATGTTGTTAGGTGTGAGGCCAAAGTTTTGTGAAGTTCTCTGTCACAGGATATAATGTTTTGGAGTCTTACATTACATCATCACCCAAATCATCTTCAGGAGAGAGGGAGGAATGCTAAGCAGCCAGGACAAGAGTAAAAATCAGCTGAAAAAGTTTGAAGTGGCAAAACCTTCTAAGTGTATCATACTGGATAGCTGATAGGTCTGTAAAAGGCATGAATATCAAATTATTTTGAATGTATAAATGTTAGGCACTTTCATATTCTGGATCAAGGTGCTACGTATGAACATCCAGAAGCTCAAGCAAACTACTTCATCACAAGAATATGAATCAATTAAACTAACTCAATTAGGTGTAAAGGTCCAGATAAATGCTACCTGACAGGTTCCCAGCCACACTGCTCAGATATTTGGCATCAGAGGACTGCAAAAGCAAGGCTAACTAGCTGTAGCTGGAAAATATTTCCAATCCCATCCCAGGAAGTCCTCACACTGCAAGCTACTGGACTGTATCCTGAGATTCCCACCGTGACTTGCCCTCTCTCAGGCTCTCAACACCACTTCTGGCAACTGCTGAGAACAGGACTGCTGGTAACCGAGCTTACTGACCCAAAAACACGTCCTTGGCTCACTGTGGCCTCACATTTTCAGTTAGTCACAGCTAGTAAAAAAATCCTGTGCTTTGTGCACCTTAAACTTCTTTATTTCACAGTTACAAAAGCTGCAAAATGCAGCACACAGAAGACAGACTGCAGGGATGGTGCTAATTCAGTGGCTTTTGTAGTTACAGTTCAGAAATTTTGATTAAAAAGTACATTTAACCTTGTGGTATTTCAAGAGTAGCTCTGTTGTATATATATACACAAGTTATATAGTGCAAAGCACTCATGCCACTGTTTTTGATTTTCAGCTTAAAAAATAACACTGCCTTTCCCACACACGTGACTATCTGCCATGTCACGTTTTTCCCATATGTTATGATATATTTTTGTTATTTCTTATTTATCTTAACATCACTGTTCTTAATGATATCCTAGGTCCTGGCTAGGTCCTTTCACTCACATTTGACTCCATGTGATTTGAAAGATTCAGAAGAATGTACAATGTAGTTGTATTGCAGGGGGAAGAGAGAAGAATCTGAGATAGTCACTTGATTTTAAAATATGTCTGTCTGCACTGCTCTTCCAGTGTGTCAGCAAAGGAAAATCTTCCAGAACAATGAAACACTTGGCTCACCCAAATCTAAGATGCTGAGTCTTAGTTCTAACAGCACCAGGGTCTCCTGATGCACTGTTAAGAATGTAAATCTAATTTGAAAAAAAAAATTACATGCTTCTGACAGAATCTTGGTTTTGAGGCAAATACATCAAACCCAACAACTGCCACTGGTAATTCCTGACCTTCCTGGAGAACACCAACATCTTATTTCTTTTTTGGACAAAACTAACAGAAGGAAAACAAACTACCAAGTGCAAGGTTAAGTGCTGTGAGCAGTCGCAAAGAAAATACTCAGCAAATTGTCTGACCAGAAACTTCTCCCAAAAAACAAGATTAACTTCACAGTTTCTAATGCTCTCTTTATCCCTTCAGAGCCAAGTTCAACTTGAACAGTTATCCGACATTTGTAAATTCCTGAGGTATTTACTGCAATTCATATTCATCAACAAATCTCCAAATTCAGAGAGAAATCACATCAACTCCAATCTCTGCACAAGACACAGCTGCTCATCTACTCAGTAGAGAGCCTGCCAGGAGCTTCAGTGATGAACCACATCACTGCCTGGAAAGTCAGCTCAGCTGAAGCTTCAAGTGCAATTAATGCTGCTTTTTAAAAAGCCTTCTTGTAACACCAAAGAGAGTTATTTTCTGCACTTCTGCCACGGGGAGACCTCCACATTAGTGCATCCTAGGCACTGCCTTCTAGGAACTCAGCACAGAACATGACATTGAAAAAGTTCCTAGGGGGTCTCACTGTGTTTGAATAGAATGCAGAAACAAATCACAGCCAGCTAACAATTACTAACGGGGCTTTCCATGACATCATAACTACAAAATTCACCTGCTTAATTTGGCTTTTTCTAAAATTATCAAAACTCTGCTAACCAATCTGTTACATTCCTGTGAGTAGAGATGGGAAAAACAGCTATTTTCTTTAAATCTTTTGTATCACTGGGTATCAGTATCTGATATATACAAGAATGGAAGCACTCCCGAAACTGCTGGACAAACTAACTTCACCTTAAGAATATTCATGTCACTGAGAAATGTTAAGGACAGAAGGACTGGTTTTGCTTTAAAACCACCTGCTGTAACGTGCTAACAATTCTGATAATCCTATAAAAATGTCTTTTAAAACAAAACCACAATTTTGTGTAAATGGACCAACTTGTACCCGTAAAGTGTTCTTCATTCCTGAATTGAACTTCATTAATAATTGCTCTAAACATTTCCTACAAATAGAAATTTCCTACAAATAGAAAATACCTATCAAATCTTGACCAAAGTAAATGGATTGCATGCATTACAATATAAAAAAAATTAAATATAAAAATATAAAATTCTTATTCCTCAGTTTTCAAAGCTACAATCTCTATGATACAAAATTCAGAAGGCTGTCAGATGACAATAAAACTTACGAAGCACAACTTAACCACACTATTTTTCTATTGTCTTGAGACAGATTTTTGGAGGGTGACTTTGTGTAGTTCCTAAGTTATGTTTTTAAAAGGGGGGGAAATGGCAGTGATTTTCATCCTGCTAGAAAACACGCTTGGAAGAAATTCTATTGATTTCTATTTAAAGAACATATTGTCCTAAAAATTAGGATAAAAATGCCCCAGAAGAAACCAGGCTTTTGAATTTTGATAACATGTTTTGAAGAATTTGTGCAACCACCCATTAGACTTTTTTTTTTTTTCAGTGATGATCAGTCAGCTTGTTAATACATTCTGGAGTTATCCAGAACGTGCCATGGTTATGTCATTTTGGTGATCCAAATGGAGGCTGTGCTGTACTCAAGTAACAGCCAAGACTACAACAACTGCTACTTACACAGAATTGTTAGGGCTGGAAGGAACCTCTGGAAATCATCCAAGTCCAAGCCCCTGGCAAGGACCCGTCAGTGGGAGCAGGTGCCACAGGAGTGCATCCAGGGGGGTTTTGAGTGTCTTTGGAGAGGGAGACTCCGAGATCTCCTCAAGCAGCCTCTTCCAGTGCTCTGCCACCCACCCTCAATGCAAGGAAGCTCTTCCTCATCTCGAGGTGAACTTCTTGTTTCTTAGTTTATGGCAATTACTTCTTATTTCTTTGACATGGAACCGAATTTTTAAGATTTACAGGAAGAGCGTATAGGCACAGTCTTACTTAAAAGAAATAGTAGCATTTATTTTAATATAAAAATACTCTTCAAGAGAAGAAGATAAACAAGAGGATACCTCCAATAATGGTAAAAACTCTCAAACAATTCTGGCACATGTCAATCATAATCAAGTGAAGGATTTCTTAAGCATTATGTTCATTGAACTAATTTTGAACTAAAAGGCTTTGAAGCAGAAGTGAATAATGGTACAGCTGCTGTTTTATAGTCAATGGTACGTTTTCTATAGAGTATTGTTAAAAACACAGCACTATTTCTAATAGGAAATAATGAGTTCTATCATATATAAAAGCATTTCTAAAAGTGGTTATTATGAAACTTCCCCACACTTTTTATGCCATTTTCAGGTACTACTTTCAATTGGCAACCGATCAGAACAAGGACAACTTGTAGATGTTCACAATTTAACCCAGACTTCCCATAACCTTCAATAATGCTGCTCTTTGAGAGTTGTGGTTCAACACTTCAGGTACCCTGGTTACTCAGTTGGCCTGTAAGCATTCACAGGCTGTTCTTCACCAACATCTATCATCAACACATCTAATGGAACGTGAGGCTTGTCATAGCCAGAAAACTTGAAGCTGCTGCTTGGAGTGACTGTTTGCTGTGTTTCTGTGGGAGAAATCTCTGCCCCTGAAGACTTACTGCTTATATCCATTTGGCTGCTGTCAGAAATGAAGTAACTCTCTTTTACACCAAGATTTTGTTCATCAGCACCAACAGATACCTCCTCTGTGCTTTCCTGCACAGGCACCTCTTCTACTTTGGCTGGTACTTCTGGGGAAGGGACAGAAGATTCTCTGTCACAGGAATTCACAGGACTAACAGTTTCTTCTTCTGGCTCTATCTCCAGCAAGGTTACTTCACCATTCACTGGCAACTCCGAGTGGCCTGATGGGAAGCTAATTACAGACATATACTTTCCCTCTGATTTTGGTCCCAGTAAGGTGCCTGTGTTCAGGTTTCTCATCACATTGACCTTAAATGGAAAAAAAAAAAACAAACAACTTTGAGTCTAAAAGTTGAAAAAATATGTGACAATAACAAATTTAACATCATTATAACCAATTAAAAAAAAAATCTGCAAAATTTAAATCTGGTATGATCATAAGTCTATGTCCATGAATTCAACTGGTTCCAGTAACACCTGTATGCAAGATCTCAAAAATGCTTTCTTTGGGCAAGCACATTTGCAAGAATCAAATCCATTTCATGTCACCCACTGTATTTTGAAGTTTCCAGTGTAGAGGAAAACAGCAAAAGAAGGAAAAGAGATACTCTTCAGCTGAGGAAACCTTTCATACTTTATAGCTAATGAGTGTAAATTAGAGTGGCTGTGATAATTTCTGGCACCTGTCTCAACCAGGAGGGAAGCAAACAGCACACCCAGTAACCACATCCATGCAGAAGTCTCCAAACTTATTTCAGAGTCACTAAGCTGTCCCTTAATGCTGCAACAAACTTTAATGTTTCACTTTGAAATCCCTCCACAGAATCATCATATGGATTCTTTCAATGGGCAGGCCCCACCTTGTTTTAAACAATTATGATATGCCTTCATGATGTTTAGATTCTCTAGCCTTTTTTTTTTTTTAATGTCTTTTCAAGAATACATACACATGAAAAACAAAGTAGGGTAAATTTTCAGCTGTTTGGTGGTGTTCCCTAAAGATAACAGAATGCCTAGGGAGAAAGAGTTAATAGGGGCCTTTTCCAAATTTCATAATTCACTATGTATGTGTATCAAACAATATGAAGTACTTTAGATACATGAACTTCTTAATAAAATACATACTCATTGTTTGTTCAAATACTTTGCAAAAAAATAATCTGCCTGAAAATTCAGATGGAGGCAAATTTGGAAGAAAGGGAGGAGAAAAGAAGAAGAAAAATAACATTAAGAGAAATTACAAATAGGCACAAAGAGCCTGCCAGTCTGTATTAGTGTAAGAACTGAGAGGGCCATCAAAAGCAGATGATCCAATCTGACTGTTCAAGAGTCTTCCCTGATTAAAAGGTTGTGAGGCTGTACCTTTACACTCACACCTTCAGAGTGTGCTGACTTCATTAGAAATTGCTTTCATCTCTCACTTCACTCCCATTATCTCTCCCCTCAGTAGCCTTGATACCAATTGATGCTACTTTGTGGTTAAGGCTGGATCAACGAAAGCACTACAATTTAAGAAAGCCAACCAGCTAAACAACAAACACCACCACAAGTCCAGCAAACACTCCCTGAAGGGCAGTTATGGGTCATCTAAGTCAGTTTTACAAACTGCTGTGAGAACATCACCAAGGTGAGGCAATCCCCTGGAGAATCAAGGGTTGGCACTGAAAAAATAGTAAAAAGTGCATTCAGGTGGCTCCTGACACACTACAACCTGGCTGCCATCAATGCCTCTGGATTTTCCTTTTCTGTTATGTGGAAACAGAATACTATATAAAGAATATTCAGAGTAATTTCCATGAGAATTCATGGAAACCACTCATTCATAAGCAGTTGCTTAAAAGTTACTTGCAAGGAACAAATTACAATCAATAATGGGTAGACACTGAAAATGCTAAGAACAGCTTAAAGGACTAATGTACTTTTTGGGAATCTCTTTATACAGGTATATTGGATATATATCCAAAAATTGGGTACTTATGATACACAACACTGATCTTGAAGGGAACAACATCTGTCGTTTTTTGGGGTGGGGGTTAGCAAAAATCTGACTCCAATAATCACACAGCAAGTGACAAGAGAAGGTAATTCTCTGTGTAAGGTGGAATACTTGAGGAATGTGAATTAAAACAAAATATTACAGAAACCATGGTCAAAAGCTGCATTTTCAGCTTTCCATCTCTCCCCATACCAGTACACACTAAACTGAAGTTAAAACAAAACCCAATGAGTTCTTATTTCTGTCCTTTTAGGATTTTCACACAGCTCTAAAAAACCAGTCCTAAAATGTGTCAAGGGATCACCTGGTATTCCACACAGGTCCAGCATTTCACAGGGAGCACTGGCAATACTTAGAGAGACTTTGAGGATAAATAGATATTCTCTGTAGAACTATAACCAAGGCTTCTCAAAAAAAGGAACAAACTTTTCTCTGTGCAAGTTTTTGACCGAGGCAAGATGGTGCAAAGACACTCCTATTCCCATTCGCAGAAGAAGGAAGCGATCAGAAGAAAAAAACGCCTCCGTGTTTCCCGGCACCAAAGGTTTTTTAAGAGTCACTGAGTCATGACTAGGAGACAATGTAGCAACTCCTGCAGTTGTTTCTAGCTTCAAAGATAAAAGTCACACCTTATTACACTAACTGGAAGGCCATTCAAAAGATCTTAAGTAACAACGGTAATTAAGATACGGTTGCTGCTTGAAGAAAAGTATTTAGTATAGGTAAGTTAATGTTTTTCTATTATGCACATTATCTAATACTAGCAAACTGACAGCCAGTGATCTTAAGATGGGTATCAGCAGTGCTTCCTGGCAGGTGCAGGTGCTCACATAAATTCCTGTCTCCAGTAACAGCACCTGAGCTCTCAGGTTCTTTCAGTCTCAACAGACCAGGAAGATAAACTGCTGAAAGTCAGGCTCAAGGACACAGATAAATAACATATCCCAAGGAATCCATAAGAGTTAAGGGAATTAACAGATTCTCTCAACTTTTTCTTCTAATGATGTGTCCACCTGTGAATTCCAGGTAATTTTCAGGTGCACGTTTCATGAAGGAGAGTTTGAGAACTCAATTTCAAATCTTATTAGGATGGTGACAAAAATCTTTGTGGGCTTTGCATGGTTCCTCAAAATATTAATGCTGTGTAAATTTATGAACAGAAGACTGTGTTACTGCCCCCTATAGATGCTCACAGGGAAAATAAAAAGTTTTCGCAAAAGTAATGAAACAGCTTCTCTCTTGTAAGATAACAATTACTTGTGGCAAGTGTCAGTCAATATTTACAGGAACAATTAGTTTCTCCACATCAAAAAGTTATGTTGTATAATTAAAAAAAACAGTTGCAAAGAAAATTCTCAAGTGTTGGATGAATATCCTTGAGCGTTCTACAAATACAAAGGCAGAACACAGCTTTGGCATTTCTGTCAAAATCAGAAAAAGCATCAGCAGATAGAAGAAAAGTTGGCTTAAGTAAGACTCAACTTTCACATTTAGCTGATTCTCTTATAGAGTGGATGTTTTCTACTCACAAAAATATTTGCCATCATTTAAAGACAAAAGGCACTGAAGAAAAAGACAGTAAAGTTAAAGCAGAGAGAGAGCTACCCACAGCATATTAGTAAATTAGGGTCACGTTCCTTTAAAAGTGGGTAAGCCCTTATCACAAATCTAAGAACAAAAACCCAGTACAGGAATAACCACAGGTCAAACTGCAATGACTGAACATGATGGGTGGAAAGAGACAGCTTCTTGTAATATTTTTTGTGAGATAAATGAAAGGAAGTTTAAACCACAGCTGAACTGCTGAAACATCAGAGTCCCCTGATCCAGGCAGAAGACTAACAGGAAGTCTTGTAAAGGAATCTGTCCCATTTCCCAAATGCATATTCCTGGTAGGATCCTACTGTTTATAATGTTGTTTAAATCATTTAAACAAACATTTTCTGAGGAAGACAATCATTCATTGCCTACACTGAATGACAGGTGCACTGTGGAAGCAGGATCAAGACATGACTGACATGTAATTCTTGGGAGTCACAACCAGCATAGAAAAAACAGTATAAAAGCTCTTGAGATCTAACTGGCAATGGATTTTTTCTTTTCTCTGAGTATGTAACTCACGAAGGCAGCTGCTTAATGGTTACTCTTTCTTATTTTTCATTCTGTTGGAAAGTTCCAAGTTGCTGGAAGTCACTCAAATCATGTTTTAGCATCTACTTAAAGCTGCTGGGAAGGAGATCACTGAAAAATAGCAGTTCTAAGGTTGCAAATCTTGCCCAGCCTTTTAACAGATGGAAAAGCTCCCTGAATGTTTTATTTTCAGACAAGCTCAAGTAAGGCACAATGTTCATAACCTGTACAGAAACAAATGCCTAGTACATATTCAAAGGTCAGTGACAGGCTCCAAGTGCCATTAAGTCTATAGAGATAATGTAATATAATTAACCTTATCATTCATATTAATTATTTAAATAGTTTGTTCATTACTTTAAATGATTAGCCATAAAATAATTATTCATAAGTTATTAATTACTCATTTTACATTCCCATAGGATTCGTATTACCTACACTGAAACTACCTCTGTGAGCTCTACAATTTACATTTGTCATTAGAAACTTCAATGGAAATGGACAGAAATATAGAACATCCTGATTTGGAAGGGACCCACAAGAATCAGTGTCTACCTCCTGACTCCACCCAGGGCAACCTAGAAGTTAAACCACACATCTCGGAGCATGGGCCAAATGCTTCTTGAACAGGATTTGGGCAGGGATCACTTCCCAGGGCAGCTTGTCTCAGTGCCTGACCACCTAGCTAACAATATTTATAATTAGTTACAGGCTTCATTCAGCTCCTTAGCAAGAAAATATGATGTAGCATGTGAAGCATACTGTGGTACTGGAGCCTAGGAACCACAAAGTAACACACAGCCCAGTAAAATGAGAATATGGACCCACAAATGAGCTTCTACAAGGTGAGCTCAAGCATGAAGTCAGAGCACGCATCAGGAAGCTCACAGGCATTAAGGAGCACACATTCTATTTGTGATATTCTTCTTCCTAGAAGAAGATTGGAGTTTGATTAAAGTTTGATCCTTTAGATAGGCTATCACAGTGGTACTGGAAAGCCAAAATAGTTATGGATCCATTGAGCACAACAGTGTAATCCTGCATGAGCCATCTTTTGCTACAGTGAATGGTCTTCACCAAAACGAGTGTTGTGTTTACACAGGACACCATGTGACATATTCAGACAATTACTGGTGTGAAGATGACAAAAAGCCTCCAGCATCTCTACAGGCCTTTGTGTTTTGATATTGGGGCCTAGCTGCAGATGTCATCAGAGAGGTTTCTCTCATCCAACTTTTTAAACTCTACAGTGTGAATGGCTACCTCTAAACTAGTCCCCTGGCTCCATCACAGTCCATGGAAAGAAACAGGAATTTTAGAGAGCATTTTGTCTGACCAGAAGTGCATATAATTTCAGAACAAGAAGAATCATCTTGTGCTGCACAAGTTGGTGGACTAGACTGCTGCTTTACTAAAAAGGGACCACCTCTGGCTTGGAAATCTCCATTTAGTCAGAGCAACCTCACCTCCTGATATTCTATTCTAAAGAATGCAGATTCCAGAGGGATCTTAAGCATTGGCTATGGAGGAGTAATTTCAAAGGGTTTTCAAACTGAAGAACATGGAATCAGAGATTGTTGTCTACTCTCTCTATAGATGAGACTTCCTCCACCCACTGAGAGGACACTCTTGCTGTGATTCCTGTTTACTGCTGCCTCAGGTGGCATTCTTTCAAGTTGTGGTTGGTTCATTTGTTGTGACTAACACAACACCAGGAGAACATTACAACTGTAGTTGTTAGATACTCCACTCTTGCCTGATGTGAAACCAAGTAGTGCTGCTGCTCTTTAAGGAACATCCACTATGTTTCCTAGGGATGGCTACAGGGAGTTTTTAGGATAGAGCAGTGGCTGACCTCTCTTCCCTGTGACTGCTCAGTGCAAGGACAGACTTCCCCACGTCCTTCTTCCCTCTCCCTACAGCACTATTAGTCCCTCCCCTTACTCTGCACATCACTAAGAACATTGTAGCAATTAGCAGAATCCAACGTTACCATTTAATGAAGGAAACTCACATCTCCTCTGACAGAACAAAAGGAAATGGGCACAAACTGAAACACACGGGATTTTTTCTGAATGTAAGAAAAACTGTGAGGGTGGTTAAATATTGGAATAGGTTGCCCAGAGCAGCTGTGAGTCTCCTTCCCTGCAGGTATTCAAAAGCCATCTGGATATGCTCATGGGTAACCTGCTCTTGCACTTGAGCAACCTCAGAGGTAGACAGCCTCAAAAAGTCTCCTCTCCCATCAGTGATTCTGTGGGTTTGTGTCTCTGCTACTAGAATGAACACATATCTGCTAGGTACACACACACAGAGTTTTTAAGAACCAAGTTCTCAAACTAGACCAACTACTGGTACTTCAGTTAAAGACAGAATGAAGTCTAGCCCTAAAAAATTAAGAGGCATCTGGTTGCAAAGGGTATCAGAATATTAGACTGGCATAAATTCTAAATATCTATGAGAATGTGGTAAAAAACCCAAAAAAACCCCAACCAAGCAAAGAGATTGGCATAAAGATACAGTAGTTACAGAACTTACCAAAGACTTAGGCAGTGTTATGTTTTTTTCCCTTAGTTTCTTGCAGCCACAGTATACCGTAGGTATTACAGTCAAGGTCCCAAGAACAACACACAGGATGATGATAAACTGGGTACCTAAGAAGTTAAAGCAAAATCTACTAGGGATTTTGGAAAAACAAGCCACTGCTGTATCATTTAGAATAATTTCAGAAGTTGTAGTAGCTCAGAATGCTTCACTGTAATGTGTGAATTTGTCTATCTACTACCTTTTTTCACTCAAGAAAACTTAATCCATAAAATTTTTAGGGAGTAAATAAAAATTAGAATGACAGAAGCTTTTCTATTTATATAAACATAATCATGTTTTTATAGAAATAAAGGAATTTTGCAAGTAATTTTTTGATCGTTACAGATGACAGATGGGGATGGTGAGATTTGTACATTTTCCATGTGATAGCATATTAACTGACATAACTACACAGAGTTTATGTACAATAAAAGTAAAATGTGACATCTTCCAAAACACAGAAATGTTAACAATTACTAACAGGACTCCACTAGTCTGACTCTCCTTAATGCCCTCCCACCTCACTCATACAGCTGCTCCTGTGCATTCAAGAAAACTGCTTCTATCAATTTTATCTCTTTGCTGAAATTCTAGGCCATAATGAGGTACAATTACAATGTTTGTAAGAGGTTCAGAGATATAAATTTGGGTCACTATCTGCCTTTCGTTCTCTTTAATTAAGAAAAAGAGATCATTACCTTCATTTAATTACTCTAAGTTTAGAGTTGCTTCAAATTAAATATAATATATATAATATATAATATAATTATATATGTATATAAAATATATAATATAATATATAATAATATAAATTAAATATACATTTTCCTCAGCAAAAAGCCAGCTGCTGGAAGAGACAATGCATACGAAAACCACATAGCTTGGTGAATGATCCATGTGTGAATTTTTAATTACACCAATGATCATGTGCAATGGAAACAGGTTGTGTGATACCAACAACACAGGAAAAACATCAAAAAAAAAAAAGACAGGGTCATTTGAAAATAATACATGGTCTGTAAAGGTCAGAACTGTCAAAGTGCATTTGGAAAAGAATGACTAAGCTTTCCCTCTTTCATCTATTCTCCCACAGGCATCCCCTGGCTATATCAGACCTCAAATACTTGCTAGATCAGATCTGTCTGCAGATTCAGTATGTTCTTCCTATAGTATTAGAATCCTCTTACTCAGTGTCTGCTTGAGAGGAACATGAATGCAGCTTTCCTCTGATGGAGTGCCAACTATCAGATGATCAAAAATGCCTTTTGCTGAAACACAGTACGTGGAACTTTCATTAGGAACTTGGATTTTGAGGCTGCACTTCTGCATTGTACAGTTGTCCTCGTAGAGCTCTTCAGTCTGCAAAAAGAACTGTTATATCATGACTCACTAGAACAATGTTACAGTACCTTCCACCACTTCCAAAAATGTCAAAACACTGTGTGTTTCCTACATCAGCCATATGCCTTGCAAAAGCTGTGTGAACATCAGCTTACTGGCTACCTTAAGTTATTGCATTTGATCAGACCGTGGTAGTTTCCAGCTAAAATTCGTGCTGTTCATAGTAGGGATTCACATTCCTAATTCATTTATAAAACTTGTACCTGGATGCATATGAAAATCTAACTGTAAGTAAATACACCTATTGTAATTTTCCTTGAGTTGACCCTCCATGATTGCTAAATAAACTGGTATAAATACCTTGAAAGGTAATTTTCTTAAATGAAAGGTCTCCTTACACAAGTGAGAGGGGCACAAGTAAAGTTACCAATGTTTAACAAGCATGCAGAAACAGCAGCATGTGATCAAGAAACTCTTATCTTGTATACAGCCAAATGCAATTATCTAATTTTTGTAGTGAGCATTCATTGGACAACTAAAATCCAGACCTTTCATCCACATACCTCATTGTAATATGCTCAACATTTTAGGTGTTCAAGTTTTCTTGGTATCTGTTAGCTCCATGTGTCATAGGAGTAAATCCCTTGTATAGGCATTTAAGGTTTTAATTTTGAATTTTATTTTTGGAACTTACCTCATTTTTACTATCCCGAACAGTCACCAAGTACTTAAGTTCTGAATAAACTTCTTCAATACAAGAAAGAGGGAATTCAATATGATAAATATCAACCACGATTTTATCACCATGTCTTGAGAGATTCAGTTTTGGTGGTCCTATTTTTCCTGCAACACATTGCAGCATTGCTATTAGGCCAAAGCTTTTAACATAAAATAATGGTATTTATAGTTAGCTTTCCAAAATTCATCAGAGATTTGAGAATTATGTATTTATTTCCCTGCTATTAACATTGCATAGCTGTGGTAAGACCCCTCTGTTGCTTAGAAGTAATGAAAGCATTTGGATACATTAACTAATCAGTTTCTAAAATTGGAACAGATTGTCCATGAAGAATTTCACTGTTAAACTTTCCTACACACATGAGGCCATAAAAATTCAGCTGACAACAGAAAAAACTCACAGNCATTTGATCAGACCGTGGTAGTTTCCAGCTAAAATTTGTGCTGTTCATAGTAGGGATTCACATTCCTAATTCATTTATAAAACTTGTACCTGGATGCATATGAAAATCTAACTGTAAGTAAATACACCTATTGTAATTTTCCTTGAGTTGACCCTCCATGATTGCTAAATAAACTGGTATAAATACCTTGAAAGGTAATTTTCTTAAATGAAAGGTCTCCTTACACAAGTGAGAGGGGCACAAGTAAAGTTACCAATGTTTAGCAAGCATGCAGAAACAGCAGCATGTGATCAAGAAACTCTTATCTTGTATACAGCCAAATGCAATTATCTAATTTTTGTAGTGAGCATTCATTGGACAACTAAAATCCAGACCTTTCATCCACATACCTCATTGTAATATGCTCAACATTTTAGGTGTTCAAGTTTTCTTGGTATCTGTTAGCTCCATGTGTCATAGGAGTAAATCCCTTGTATAGGCATTTAAGGTTTTAATTTTGAATTTTATTTTTGGAACTTACCTCATTTTTACTATCCCGAACAGTCACCAAGTACTTAAGTTCTGAATAAACTTCTTCAATACAAGAAAGAGGGAATTCAATATGATAAATATCAACCACGACTTTATCACCATGTCTTGAGAGATTCAGTTTTGGTGGTCCTATTTTTCCTGCAACACATTGCAGCATTGCTATTAGGCCAAAGCTTTTAACATAAAATAATGGTATTTATAGTTAGCTTTCCAAAATTCATCAGAGATTTGAGAATTATGTATTTATTTCCCTGCTATTAACATTGCATAGCTGTGGTAAGACCTCTCTGTTGCTTAGAAGTAATGAAAGCATTTGGATACATTAACTAATCAGTTTCTAAAATTGGAACAGATTGTCCATGAAGAATTTCACTGTTAAACTTTCCTACACACATGAGGCCATAAAAATTCAGCTGACAACAGAAAAAACTCACAGCAATTAAACATACATATGAATGAGAACCAAACACAAGATCCTGCTGACTAGATCCCACCATAATTCACCTCAGTTAAAAAAATACTGTACTGAAACAAAGGCTATATACAAAGCTAAACAAATCTCACAGTGAACAACATTTGGAAACTTTGGATTTCCCATGGCAGTGGTTTATGTGAATTTTTCATGTCTAATGGTCTGACTGAACACGAGTTTCTTGTTCAGTGGGAAAAGGGTTCTGTCTCTCTTCTCCATACATGGCTACCAATTTTCTGGAAACTGTCACACTCAGCATTACTACCCTGACTTCTGTCCCTTTGTCAAACTCCAGAAACCAACCACTGTTTCAAGTCATAGGACTGTTGGGTGAGGAGAGAATCACAGCAGAAAACAAAGAGGGACTCCCCTCCTTCAGCTCCAGCAATGCAGAAATCCAGCTCTGGCTAAAGCATAGCCCAAGGCAGAATCTCACGGGCCAGGTTCTCCCTCAAAGCTGTATGTTGGGAATGGAGCAAGCATGGTAAGAAGTCTCTTGGTCTTTTCTCACTCTGTTGCATTTCCTTCGCACTGCCCATGCAATGCCAGGGCCTGCCACACTGGATTGCAGACACAAAATTTACTTTTACAGTATTGATGTTAAAGACTAATTTTTTCCAAAGCAGCCTGAAGGATTTACACGAAAAGCTAGTAACTAAGTTACCCAGTTACAGCTTCTAGAGAGTATCTGGATACCTGAAGCTATCAGTACATGGCATTCCAGTGTCAAGCAAGGCATCACTACTTCAATAATGTCTAAAGGTCCACGTTGTCTGGTGACAGTTTCCTACCCTGAATTTGTTTCTGGGGCACCAGGCAAGAATATGGGAAGGATTCAGAGTGCACCATCAGCATCACCTTCTTGCCTTTAGACATTTTGAAACAAATATTCAGATACCACAGAGTCAGAGCTACCAAGTACCATGAAGTTCCTACTAAGCAATCATCACGCTTCATTTCATCCTGGTCTCCTGGCTTTAAGATATTCCCAAATGCAGTGCAATAACAGAGAAGAAAGAATAATTACTAACTTTCTAAATTTTTGGAAAAAATTACAAAGTTCAGTTTAGGTACAACTTACCATGCCTTTGCAAAATAAACTCGTTTGCCTCGACATATTCAGACTCTTGTGACCCAACAACAGCTTTAACTCGAAGCCAGTGAGATGAATAAGGGTCACATATTTCCTCTGAGACATCACAAAAATGAGCTGAAGTGTTCATGCAGGTTGAGACGTTCTTATATTTACCTAAACTGTAGAACAGATCAAATAATAGTTAATACAATTTCAACTGCACAATTCTGTACAATACACTTTTGCCTGTAACAAAAAACTGTGAGGGTGGCCAGGACCTGTGAGGGCACAGATTGCCCAGGGAGGTTGTGGAGTCTTCTTCCCCAGGGATATTCAAAAGCCAGCTGGAGATAGTCTTGGATGAACTGCTCAAGCAAGGGGTTTGGACCAGATACCCTCCAGAGATCCCTGCCAACCTCAACCATCCTGTTACTTGACAAATTTTGCCTTAATTTACACTTGGGCAACCTTCACCCTACATGACTTCACAGAAACAAAAGAATTTACCATGGACTGACTGCTTTTATATGCTTCTAGAGAATATCAGGTATAGGAAATAACAAAACAGTAAGAACTTACTTGTAAGGCTTGATTTCCACAATAAAATGAGGTGTTTCAGACATAGATGGGTACTGCCAATGCAGAACTGTTTTGAAATTTTCGGATGTTACTACAATCTCTCTTGGTGAAGGCACTACAAGAAAGAGAACAATTGCACTTTGACAAACAGACCTTTGCAAACACAAGAACAGACAAATGTACTTCTAAATTGTCTGGAAAAGGCAACATGCTAGACATAAAAATCACAAATACTTCCCCCAAATGAGATAGTCTGCCACCAGTACAAACACCTCTGAGCCCTATAAGCTGATTTATTATTCATCTCTCCTGCAGAGACAGCTTTTGTCCTCTTTGCAAAAATGTCAGATAACCCACACCCACTGAAAGCAAGTCCATCAGACAGTCCATATTAAGCCCACAAGCAGTGATGATTATACCCATTACAGGTATACCAGCAAGACAGTAAGACTTCACTCAAGTTAGAGGAGATTAGCCCAGATCCTGTAGATTTCTCTTGCTGTTCATAAATTGAACTGGAGTAGGTGGGGTGGGAGATGGTACCAGAGCTGGAGTTTCAAGGCCAAAACACAACAGGCCTGCTAGGGAAAGCCCAGATTCCACATGAATTTCTAACAGTGATACTTCTACCACTCCAGCAGTATTTTCAATAAGCAGTGATATCAAAATAAGCTACAAACATTTGTAAGGAATTTGAACACTGAAGCTATAATGTAATTCTGCACACAGGAATGCATTTGATGCATACTTAGCAAACAACATCAGGGGTAATGTAGTAAAGCAATACAAAAATAAGAAGCAACACTGACAGTTTTCCATGTTCAACAAGTATCTGTTTTAAGCAGCAACTGCAACAGGGATATCAAGGGAGCAGCTGCAGGGGAAGGAAGGAAAATTACAGGATCCTGTAACCGTTGAAGGCTGCTACACCACACTCAGAAGGAGAAGAAAAACGAAGGTCACTCAACCAAATTTAACTGTTACAACTCAGCTTCTTAATGTCTGGTTTGGCACCCTTAGTATTCTCAATGTAGCTTTTACAAAATGTTGAGGGAACTCATATTTGACCTGCTCTACACTGCTCCTTGTTCACAAAGCAAGTACTGCAACTTCACTCTGTGATGTATTTAGGGAAAGTAAACAATTTTCACATCCTGAGAACAAGACCACAAATATAACACATTACTGAAAGTAATACGGAGAGGCTGAGATATGCTATTGACCACAAAGGTTTGATACATGTAACACTCTGCAAATGGTTCTGTGGTTTATGTTTCAATACATACTAGAGTGGTATTTCAGCTATGGGAAAAAAAAGGAACATAATCATCAAATTCACAACCACAAGAAAGAAAAAGGTGACAAGTTGACAGAAGAGGTGTCAAGCACACAAATGGGCCAAAGCACACACATATTACTTCAAATATGCAGTTTTAAGCCACAGCGTAGCTAGCCTTAGAAAATTTTAACTTTTGTGTACTATTACACCAAAGAAACTGCTTAACAAATGGGATTGACCCCAGAGCACTGAAGGAGATACAGTAGGACCCCTCCATCATCTGCCTAAGGTTTGGGGAGGTCCCTGCTGACTGGAAGGCAGCCACTATTCCAATTTACAAGAAGGGCTTGAGGAAAGACCCAGGAAACCAGACCTGTTAGCTTAACCTGAGCACCTGGAAAAATGATGGAGAAGATCATGCCAGGTGCTCTTGAAAGACATTGAAAGAACAGTACAATCACCAGGAACAGTCAGCAGGGGTGCACAAAGTGAAAGTCCTGCTTAACTGATTTATTGCCTACCTAGTGGATGAAGGGAAGGCATGCTGTACTTTTTCTGGATTTTAGTACAGTTTTTGACATTGTCCCTCACTAGTTCTTCTGAACAAGCTGGCACACGCAGGTTCACAGTGCACTGAGTGCAGAACTGGCTGAAGGGCAGAGCTCAAGGGTTCCTGTGAATGGGGCTGCACCTGGCTGGGCACCAGCAGTGCTCAGTCCCAGGGCCTGCTCTCTTCAGCATTTTTACCAATGATCTGGGTGCAGGAGCTGAATGCACCTTGGGCCAATTTGCCAATGATCCTGAATTGGGAGGTGCTGCCCACCCTCTAAAGGCATGCGAGGCCTTGCAGAGGGAGCTAAACAAATGGTCTTTGTTGTCTGGCTCACAGCTCCTTACTGAGAACGGCTATCTGATTTCTAATGATTCTGATTTTCTTCTCCAGACAGTCCAGAGACAGTGCTGGGGATGCCACAGCCCCATTTCACTCCAGCAGCAGGAGTGCAGACCAGAGAGAACACTGCAGATTTTCAAAGTGCTAATGTCTAATCTTTATAGATGCCATTTCTTCATATTGCCAGTTAAAAAGCCATTAATACTTCCTGTGAACACTGTTTTACTTAACCCATAATGAAGCATTCATTTTTCTAAACATGTTATACCACATTCTACATTGTTCTGCAGGCATAAGTGCAAGATGACAACAGGAGTTAGTGCCACAAAGGTAATTGTTAAACATAAATCTCCTTTTAATTTATAATAAACATAAGTGCAGCAACACTCAAGGTGCAAATTCAAACAGTGAGACAGCAAGCATGGAAAGAGAGAAGAAAATTGATCAGCAATTCATGTTGTAATGTGTGACACAGAAAACCCAACAAGTTCTAGTTTGCCTCCAGTCCAAATGAAGTGATTCCCATCTGCCTTGTAAGAGAGCAATACTGGCTGATGAGAAGCCAACAGAGAACAGCAAGAACATTTATTGAAATGTCTATCTGTATTGTAAAACACCATAAAAGGAACTTCAGAAAGCAGCTCTACAGCCACAGAATAAAGGAATAAAAGGCAAAGGTAGGCCAATCAGATACACCTTTTTTAAGCGTGCCAGAAGAAATTACACATGACTGTATTTTGAGGATAAACAACTGGAATTTTGGAAAGCATAGGTAGGATTAAAAGGGGTGAAAGCAAAGACAAGCATGACCACAGGGTGACCTGGAAGTTTAGCATTTAACAGAGAACAGATGTGGGAATACAACCACACAGTTTATCTCAGGAAACTCACACCTGCATCAGTTTATAACTTGGACAGAAATGTATTTATTTGTCCACATGCAAACAACCCCAACTATTGCTGCCATACTGATGGCAAAGATCTCATCAGGTGTAACTACTGTGGGACACAAATGTGTATATACATAATCCAGCATCTTCTCAAAGTGCAATTATCTTAACTAATGTATTTAAGATTTAGTAGACACTTACATCTTCAGCAAACTTGCATAGCAGACAGGAAGGAAATACATGTGGGAGGAAATTAAAAGCCAAACTCCACTGAAAGACTTGTTTTACTGCAAGTATCTGCCACTGCTTGATTTCAGGCTGCTAAGAAATAAGGGGGTGTTGGGTTGGTTTGGAGGGTTTTTTCAGAGTAACATAAACAAGTGTACCTAGTTGTGTCTTCTAAGACTAAGATAGATAATTGTTAGAACTAATTCACTACTTGCACACAATATATGATGCAGTTCTGCTTCAAAAGTGTACACCATCAAGGCAGAAAATGCTTGTTTCTACCTACAAGACGAGTGTAACTTGTGAAGAACAAGCCTAATTTGTCTTGTTTTATACATTCATTTCTCCAAGTCAAAAACACCTGCTGCACATCTCTCACAAATCTCAGTAGGGTCAGACATATGCAAACCATACAGACTTAAAGACTTCTTTACCAGCTTGAAACCTGACATTCTTGTTCACTATGTAACTGTTCCTGAGCAATACAACCCACGGAAAGTACTAACAAAACACAATTTTGAAGCAGCCCTATACTCAATAAAATCTATTTTTAAAGCATCTACAGAAGGACTTAATATTTTGTATATATGTAGATGTCCGAACTGTTCACTGAGCTCAGTAATGCATTGCCTAGAGCAAAAATTAATTCAAGGAAATGGATATTTCCAAGATGTAAAAATGAGACAGCGTTCAAGCTGATGCTTGTATCTTGTGCAACAGTGACGTTCCTTCCCTCATTCTGGCATTACTGTACACACAGAGGGATTTCACCACTGCTCACGCAAGCAGAATTCAGCTGAAGTGCAATTAAGCACGTAAGAGAACAGGGCCTGATGAATCCACAATGCAGAGTTTATGGTACAGCTATCTGAGACAACAGTGGCCCTAAAAGCCATAAAAGTTGATTCAAGTTATATGTGCCTTTTAAACATCATTTAGGCACTGAAATACAGACTGAAAGCACGAAGTGAAAGCTTGAAACGACAAACTGTGCAAAAACAACAAGTAAAAATGTATTTTGAAAGTTTGTTCCTTTTTTGGATTTCCATTAAAAACAAACAAATCCTTATAATCCTCAAGTGATATGTCATAGGAAAACACTCATACGCCACTTCAACAGACCCAGAGAGACAACAGTTTGAACTTTCCTGTAGAATCATGGTTCACTCATCACTTAAAGACAGACAGCTGCAATAGTAACAAATCAGTCCCTTCTGGGGAGTGATTCCCTTCTCCAGAGTGGGAGAAGTGAGTTGGAAGTGTGCCAGCCCCGTGCTCTACCTGCAGTTGCTTCAGCTCACAGATTCACAGAATATCCTGAGTTGGAAGGGACCCACAAGGATCACTGAGTCCAGCTCGTAAGTAAATGCCCCATATGGGGACCTGAGCTCACACATCCCCTTTAACTGCATCCAGAAAGGGCAGCAGTTCCGATGACTTCACAAATGTAAAAAAGTCACTCTGCTTAGCTTTCACTGCCAATGAAAATGAAGACAAGGGAAAAAAGACCAGATAAATTTGCACTACCTTTGAATGCTTCCACAGGCCTCTGGGAAGCAATGCCATATGCATTGAAAAAAATAAACCAAAAACCCAAAAAAAAGGTGGCAAAAAGGCAACCAGTACTGTGAAAAACAGATTCAGAAGGCAGCAAGTCAATGCTAAGGATGAAAAATAACATATAAAAATAATTTAGTCCCTCTCTGAAGGCTGCACCTCCTTAATTTTTTTTCAGTGCCCAACCTGGGATTTTAAGGGTTTGAGATAATGACAGATTTGACTGGGATGTTCTAGACCTGAAATTGCAGCTGTCAGTGATGCTTAGCTAGTAATGAGCAGGTTCCTGGGGCTCGCTTTCCTGGCTGTATATTGGAGTTCAGTGCTCGCTGCTTTCACTGCTTGCTTATCACCTCCCTGCGGTGTGCCTGGAGCACTCTGATAACAGCACACGGGCTGCCAGGTGGCCTGGGCAGTGCTGCTTTCTGTGCTGGATACACCCAGGACAGAGTGGGGGAAGGAGGAGGAAGTGTGGGACATTTGGAGAGACGGTGTTTGCCTTCCCAGGTAACCTTCCCCATGGTGGGGCCCTGCTCCCCTGGGGATGGCTGAACACCTGCCTGCCCATGGGAAGCAGGGAATTAATTCCTTGTTTTGCTTTGCTTGTGTGCACAGCTTTTGCTTCCCCTATTAAATTGTCTTTATCTCAATCCACCAGTTCTCCAGCTTTTGCCCTTTTGATTCTCTCCCCAATCCTGCTGGCAGTGGAGTGAACAAGCAGCTGCGTGGGGCTTGGTTAAACCATGACAAATAGTCCTCCTAATAATTTATATCCTCACTTTAATCTGCTCCAAATCAAACAAAACTGGCTGGGGGCTAGAGGAGAGCCAGGAGCACTGCCCAGCACCACAGGACAGCATCTGAGCAGGGAGAGGTCACTGCAGGAGCACCAAGGACATGCCTGGGGGAGGAAAGGGAATGTGTGCCAGAGCAGAGGCTCTGCCCTCTGCCCCGCTGCCCTTGGAGGCAGCACACCTCGGCTGGCATCCCCTCCCTCTCTGGGCACTTCTGGCAGGCCAGGCATTGACAATTCCTGCTCCCATCAGACAGCCTGGCAGGCTGGCGAGCACCACGGAGCAAGGTGATGAAGAAATTTTGTGTGTGCTACCTGAGTGGCTTTCTTTCAAGTGGCAGCAGCCACATGGTGTATGTGAAAATGCCTGCATGTGCTTGCCTTTGACCACGTTCATTTATCCCTCCAAAAGAAACCCAGGATGTGAGTTTCTCTGGTAATGCCACTCCCATACCTGGATTGTACTTCCTTAAAACATCTACTACAAACAAACTTAAATTAATGCATGTAACAGCAATTTATGCAGAAGGTTCTACCAGAAGGTCTCAAAAGACCTCAAATTCACAAATTAATTAGTTTACAAATGAAGTATCATGACTGGGGTAAAATTTAAAACTATTATTTTTTTGAATATTTACTGATATGAACTTAAATGATTTCGTAAGTATCATGAATAAACATCATACACAGTATATAGAGAATTTTTACAGCTTCTATTAACAACAGGATTTTATTTTCTCAGGGCTGAGAGGTTTGACATTGTTCTGTGGAGTTTTTAAAATCACTGTTTATGATAAAAATTTCCACAAGGTTATAAGTTATACTAACAGGAGAGGCAGACTGAGATCACCACCTTGAGAAAAACCACAGCAAGTTGCACAAGACAGACACTTACAAAACCTGATGTAGTAATACAAGCTAAATACCATTTTATCTGTTTTATGACTATTCTTCCCTTTTGTCATAGAAACGTTGTAATAGATGATATCTAAATACAGCACTTTCTACCACCTAATTTGTTTTTGTTTGCAGCTCATCAATTGCTATGAATGCCAATAATCTGAACCATTAAAAAACAACTCGGGACCACCACGATTATCCCATACAACAGGAAGCCAAGCTGCACAAATGAACTATACACATCCTTGGAAATCTGGCTTCCAATGTGCAGTGAGCACCTGAACTGCTACCAGAGCCTCTAAATCTTCTTCACCTTGACCACAGACCTCGTCTTCCACAATATTAAAGGACAGACTGAGCGTTCCTATGAGAAGTGCCCAGCTCCTCTGGCTGTGGACTCAGAGCCCCATCAGTGCAGGCACATTAAGCACGCAGCAGCAGGAAATGTGGGAGGTGTTCCAGCTGCTGCTGGGCTCTCTGGCTTCATTCTTTTCCAAGGAAAACGCTGTCCTACAACTGAAGATGACTGAACATTTACTCATTACACACTCAGCCTTGATGTATGTGTCATACTGCTGGCACATTAAGGGCCCTGTAAGACTTAAGGAAAAAAAAATAATCATGCAATTCTTGCCATGGAAATTCTGGGCTCCTCAGTACAAGAGAGACATGGAGTTCATGGAGCAGGTCCAGCAGAGAGCTACAGAACTGACCAAGGAACTGGGGCATCTCCGTTATGAGGAAAGGCTGAGGGAGCTGGGCCTATTCAGTCTCAAAAAGAGACGACTGAGAGGGGACCTCATCATCTACAAGTATCTGAAAGAGGAGTGCAGTAAGATGTTTTTTCACTAGTGCCAAGCAATAAAACGAGAGGCAATGGGCAGAAACTAATGCACAGGAATTCCACCTGAATATGAGGAAAAACTTCTTTACTGTGTGACTGACCAAGCACCAGAACAGATCGCCCAGAGAGGCTGTGGAGCCTCCCACACTGGAAATAATCAAGAACCATCTGGATGCAATCCTGTGCCATGTGTTTTAGGATGACCATGCTTGAGCAGGAAAGTTGGACCAGACCACCCACTGTGGTCCCTTCCAACCTGACCCATCCTGCTATTGTATATGTGAAAGCATCATGAACATGCTTCAGACTTCCCCTTCTACCTTAATTCTTCCCCTGTAAGTCAGCACATCTGCTTGCATCAATATTATAATAAAGTAAGGACATGTTATTTGCCATTACATATAAAACCAGCATTTTCATTCAACTAATACACAGCAGTGTCAATTAGAATTCCCTTCATGATGCTTTTGTTCACTAAAAAAATACGTTTTTACTTATATGATGAAGTCTCTGAAGGGCATTGTTACAGTGGCTGTGACTAAGCTGAGTGCAAGTCACCAAGAAAATGCTGCTTGAGTTTTCAAAGCCTAACTCAAAAATACATTCTGCTCCTTTGAGCTGAGGGTTTGCTGCACTCACATGCAGAAAAATGAGCTTTCTGCTTCTAGGCAGCTTGCTACATCATCTACACCACAGCACTGCTCTCTGCTCTTACACAGATAACTGTTGTGCTGGACTAGGCTGGATTACAGCAGGTTTGTTTGACACGTGATTTACTGGTATTGTGGTTTTTACCCTAATAATGCTTAATACAATGTAGAAGCAGCATATTTTACTAGCAATAAAAGCGTGCCCTTAAAAGAGACTAAGGCCACACAAGACAATATTTAACATATCAAGACACCTTACTGATCAAATGTGGCAAAAAGATAGTTTCCCTGCAAGGTTAGCCAGTTACAATCAGACACCAAGTCAAACAAACTGGATATTCAAAACGCAAACTATTAAGGGACAAGAATGCAAGGCAGGCTGCCATTTTTAGCACTGCTAGTCCATACCAGACAAACCTAAGCAGACTTCCAAGGCATGGAAGTTTAAGGTAAAACCTGTAAATCTGATTGGATCTTTTATCATTTATTTGCCACGGCTCTGTGCAAAGAGACACAACGCTGTTCTTCGCTGGCAAGCCACCCCTCCTCCCCAGCAGTGCTCGGCCAAGATATGCGTGTTCCAGGTACCTTCTTTGCACTCCCCCCTCCCGTGCTCCCCATTTCCGCACTGAAATTCCCGATTTCTCTACTCTTTGGACAGACACAGTCATAAAGCACAGCGGAGCAGGCCTGTCCCATGCACACGCCGCTCCTGCTTCTTCTGCCACAACACACCAACATCAGAAATAGAGGCTGATGTCACCAGCGCGCCGCCGGCGAGTGCGCCGAGCCACGGCCTCCGGGGCAGGCGGGAGGCCGCGCCCACG